>SNQJ01S0200272.1:16996-27777 GCA_010110895.2 Picea sitchensis | reverse complement strand
AAAAAAAAAAAAAAAAAAAAGTAAAGGGTTGGGGGGGTTCACCCCACCCACCTATCCCATCAAACTTTCAAGAGGGGGAAGAGGAATAAACCCCCCTCCTACCACGTTTTCCATTTCATTACTCCTCACGTCTTAAGATCATAAATGGATGGTATTGATTCTATCTGAATCTGAGCGAGGGAGGCTTGACCACTATCTCTAGCATTACTAGCCTTCATTTCTTGTGCTTAGAGTTTTAATGGGGACGTTTATATTAAGGAATATGGCTCTTATTTATTTCATTCATTCCTTGTTCTCTCAAATTGTTCAAGCTTTGTGTCTCGATGATAAATTGTCTCTAGTGCTTCAACCTTTGTTTCATTGAAAGGTACTCCCTCCATGGTGCATTATTGTTGTTGCTATCACTGGGGTAGGGGGGAAGCTTTTGGTTTCAAGAGATTCCTTCATTAGCGTGTGAAGGATATTGCAAAGGTCCATGGGAATGTGAACTATTAATTTCTTGAGGGATAGGTTTGACGTGGATGGTGGGAAGAAACTTATATATTTACATGAATGCCTCCATTAGTTTGTGAAGGATATGGAAAAGATCCATGGGAATGTGACTTACTCAAAACTCATGTTAGAGAAATGGAATCTCAGTTAGAGACACAACCAATCGAGTTGAGATATAGGTTCAATGTGGATGTTAGGAAGGAACTTCTAAATCTATGTGATTTCCAGGAGACATATTCTTGCCCCACCCAACCATCCTCCTAATGAAATACCTAGAACTAGGGGGGCTCTCTCTCTATTCACTTGGACTTAGTGGTTTGCTATATTGGTTGTGATCATTTCATGAAAATTTGTTTTTTTAAATGTTTGAATAATTAGAAGCTTGCATGTAATTGCTCTAGAAAGTAATGCTTTGATAAAAATATTGATACATATGACTTTAAGGTCCCAAAAAATAAATGGCAAGGACTTGTGGTAAGGACAACTAATAAGAAGTTTCGACATGCCTATCAAATTTTTAATTTAAAAGGAGATGTATATATTTAATTGTTAATTTAGAAAGAGGTTGCATGTTTATGTATATTTGGTTTCTACTTTGGAACAAGACTTGCATATTTATGTATAACTAGTTTTATTGCAAGAAAAACATATTTGTTGAATAAGAGTTTGCCTACAAAATTAGTTAGCTTGATTTATATAAGATCCTTTTTGAAAGGAAATAGTTCATTTAAACAATGTTATGGATGAAGTTATGGTTTTGGAATATATGATTGTTACAGTGAGAGTAAGTTTAGTTTACAACACCATGCAAGTTGTTGTATGCTACCATTTGTGGAGGATGATCAGTAAAAGAAGGATGTTGGGGATGTTATTGGAACGATAGGTACTTGTTCCATGGGGACTCCAATGTTTGCTAATCCCTAGTGAAACAACAATGGGCATAGAGGAAAATTAACTTTGATGAGGATGCAATAGAGAGTGTCAGATATCCTAGATAGGAAGTGCTCAATGTAGATCGACAAAGATAAAATTGCTCTATGTTGCAGTTGGATCCAAGAAAGTTTATTTGGCTTGCACAATTTTTCTTAATAGTTGCATATTTCGACAACACAAATTGTGTATCATAATATAAATTGATTAATACACGTGAGCATTTCAAAGTGGGTTTTCTTCCTTGTGAGTGCTTCCCAGTATATATCATAGGTATTGATTTGGCTTATTCTATTTGTTGATTCTTCATGCTTGGATGTGTAATCACGTTCATAAATTATGACTTTAACTAATTTTTTTGTGTGTGATGGTGTTTCATGTTTTTTTTAAACCATAAATGGAACATTTTATATTAAGTAAAAGTTGAAATAGAGGTCACAACGAGAGTACATCATGTTGGGTATGTGTTATATTCTTTGCATGACTATCTCTAGGAACATAGGGGTTCGGGGGCAATGCCCCCGAGATTTTTTTTTGACTCGGGAAACATGTCACATTTTCTCTCATTTTTCATGTCACCTCGATTTACGCATCCATTGTTGGGTGGTTTTTTGGCACATGGTTTTTGCTGATGGTTTTCTATTTTTGGTTAAGGAATTAAGGTTGTTGACTAATCCAAGTCATTGGGTTAGGGTTTTGGATATCGCTGACTCCTATATGTATATTGTATTGTAAACAATGTATCATTATGAATGAATATAGAATATGTTGGTTTTCCCGGTTTGGGTTTCTAGGGGAAAAATCTCTGTGTAATGTGTGTATTTTCCATTGTATATTTTATGTTCTTTTATTGAAAATTTGTTTGCAGTAAAATATTGTGCAAAGTTAAAATCTACATTTGGTATCAGAGCTTTGTTGGCTTTAGGGGGACACCTTTGTGGTCAAGGGTTTGGCTCAGGACCGTGGTAAGCCTTGTTACAATGGGAGATCTATGGTATTGATTTTTTAGGTGAAAAGAAATGGCGAACAGTTTGAAAATGGAGATCGAGAAGTTTAATGGGCAAAGTTTTGAGATGTGGAAGCTCAATATTGAAGATCTATTGGTGGACATAGATCAATGGATCATGGTAGATCCAGGTAATGCACCTACATGAACTTCAGTAGATGATTGGAAAAAGTTGGATCGGAAGGAAAAGAGCACAATCTGATTGTGTCTCTCAACTTCATTATTATTGAATGTGTTAGAGGAAGCTACAACCAAGGATTTATGGGATAATTTGGAGAAGTTGTATCAGTCTAAGTCCCTAGTAAATAAACTATTCTTGAGAAATAAGTTGTATAACTTGAGGATGAGAGATGGAAACTCGGTGGTAGAGCATTTGAACGCCTTCAATACTGTGGTAAGTCAGTTAGTATCTGTTGAGATTAAAATTTCTGAGGAAGATAAGTGTATAAGTTTACTGTGCTCTTTACCAGACTCATGGGATAGTCTGGTTGTGGCCATAGGTAGTAATACAACTTCCTTGAAGTTTGATGAAGTGGTCTCATCCTTGTTGTCGAAGGAGATGAGGCGAAAGAACATGGAAGGATAGAGCACACATGAATTATTTGCAAGAGGATGCTTCCAAGAAAGAAATATATCTAAGTCCTCAAGTGGGAGATCTAATTATAAGGGTAGATCTAAATCTCCCAGAAATTTTGTAAAGGTATGTTGGAGATGTGGAAAAGAAGGGCACTACAAGAAGCAGTGTTGATCCAAAGTTGAGAAAAAGAATGGATCTGAGGAAGCTCCTTCTACAGAAGAAAATACCTCCAAGGAAGAAGGAGGGCATGTGTACTTGGCTTCTTCAAGCACACATGTAGACCATGAGGCATGGTTGGTTGAATGAGGTGCATCCTTTCTTATGACTCCCCACAGGGAGTGGTTATATGAATATGAAAGGTATGGTGGAGGTAATTTTTCCTAGGTGACGACTCGACAACCAGAATCATAGGTCAAGGAAAATTCAAGTTGAGGCTCATAGATGGAAGGATTAGAACACTACCTAGCATTCTACACGTCTCAGGATTGGCCAGAAATTTGATTTTTATCAGCAAAATGGACGATGCTAGGGTAAAAGAAATATTTGAAAAGGAAACCTGGAGAATGGTTCGAGGAGCAATGGTGTTGTTGAAGGGAGTTTGATTTGGAACACTGTATAAGCTGTAAGGAAGCACTATTAGTGATGGGTGTAATAGTTCCATTGTTCCTGATATTGGATTTGAAGAATAAAGAACTACTATAGTCTCTGGACAAAAGGTTATGTTGTGGCATCAAAGACTGGGGCATATAGGAGAGAAGGGTCTTCGACTACTACACGGTAAATGTATGCTTGAAGGTATGTCTAACTGCTCTCTGGATTTTGATTTCTGTAAACATTGTTTATATGTGAAGCAGAATCAGGTAAGATTCCCCTTTGGTGCAACAAGGGAAGAATGAATTTTAAAGCTAGTTCACAATGATGTGTTTGGACCTATGCCAGTTCCATCATTGGGAAAATCTGTGTACTATGTCTCATTTATAGATGAATTCTTGAGGAATACTTGGATATATTTCCTCTGGAATAAATATGAAGTCTTTGACAGGTTTAAAGAGTTTAAGGCTCTTGTTGAGAATCAAACAGAGAAAAGAATTAAGGTGCTAAGGACATATACTCGTGGAGAGTTCTACGAGAATGAATTTGAAGAATTGTGTAAGAAGTGTGGTATAGCAAGGAAGAAGACTAATCCATATACACCTCAACATAATGGAGTTGCAGAAAGGATGGACAAGACGTTGATGTCAAAAACAAGGTCCATATTCAGTGGTGTCGGGTTAGAGCAATAATTATGGGTAGAGGCAGTGGGTATTGCATGTTACCTGGTCAACAGATCACCCTCATCAATTCTAGATGAAAAGACTCCACGAGAGGTATGGACTGGTAAGAAACCTTCTCTCACACATCTCAAGGTATTTGGTTGTGAAGCCTATGTTCATGTTCCAAAGGAAAACATGAGTAAGATAGATAAAAAGGTTGAAAAGTGTATCTTTATTGGGTATAAATATGGTCTCAAAGGTTATAATCTTTGAACTCGGAAACTAAGAAGGTTGTGTATATATGAGATGTGGTATTTAGAGAAATGAAGGATTTTTTTAAACATGAAGTCCTACCAAGTAAGGAAGAACCAGAGAGAATAGAGTTTGAATTAAAGGATGATGAATTAGACTCTACAGAAGAACATGAATCAAAAGAAGAAGATCCTCATACTCCAGTATTGAGGAGATCAGTTCGAGAAAGAAGGCTACCATAAACATATACTCCAACTGATTTTCGTTCAAATTTTTCCTTGTCTATTACTAATGATGATCCTAGAACTGGCAGGGAGGCAGTGGATTCAGAAGATGGAAAACTCTGGAAAAAGGCCATGGATGAAGAAATGGCAGCCTTGGATAAGAATGAGGCTTGGAATCTAGTGGAGTTTCCGAATGGAATAAAGCCCATTAACAACAAATGGGTATTTAAAAAGAATCTGAATGAAGAAGGAAACATGGAGACATACAAAGCTCGATTAGTAGCAAAGGGTTATTCTGAGGTTGAGGGAATTGATCTTGGTGAGATTTTTGCTCCTGTTGCCAAGTTAACTTTTATAAAAAAATTGTTATCTGTTGCTGCTGCATTTGATTTTTAAGTAGAACAGATGGATGTGAATACAACATTCCTACATGGGGATATGGAAGAAGAAATCTATATGAAGCAACCAAAAGGCTTTGTTGTGTAAGGACAAAATGAGTTGGTATGGAAGCTGAAAAAGTCCTTGTATGGTTTAAAACAATCACCAAGGATGTGGTATCAAAAATTTGATACTTATATGCTGGGACTTGGCTTCACAAGAAGCAAAGAGGATCATTGTGTGTATTTTAAATTAATTGGTGATCATTTGATTTATTTGGTCTTGTATGTGGATGCCATGTTGCTGATAGGAAACAACAAGGAGATTATCCAGGATGTGAAAACTCAGTTGACCTCTAAATTTGACATGAAGGATCTCGGTGATTCAAATTTCACTTTGGGCATGGAAATTGAAAGAGATCGAAAAAAGAGGAAACTCTGGTTAAATCAAAGAAAATATGTTGAGACAATATTGTAGAGGTTTAGTATGAAGGAATGTAAACCAGTCAAGGTACCTATTCATGTTGGTGTAAAGTTATCTGTGGATCAGTGTCCTAAGACACAAGAAGAGGAGGAGGACACGTCTCATGTTCCATATGTGAGTGAAGTTGGCAATTTGATGTATGCAATGGTCTATACTAGACCGGACATTTCACATGCAGTGGGAGTTTTGAGCAGGTATATGTCAAAACCAGGGAAGGAGCATTGGACAATAGTAAAAAGGGATTTCAAGTATTTGCATGGCACTGCTAGCTATGGATTGTGCTACCAAGGAAGATCGAGATTGGACAGAGTGTTGGACATACATGGATTTGTGGATGCAGACTGGGCTAGAGATCTGGATCGTAGGAGATCTACAAGCAGGTATGTGTTTAACCTGTTTGGAGGAGTAATCAGTTGGATGAGAAAAAGACATAATGTAGTGGCACTTTCAACTACAGAAGTTGAATACATGGAAACCACTCATGCAAGTAAGGAAGCGGTATGGTTACAAATATTGTGTTTAGGTATTGGGTTGGTACATCAAGCTATAAGGATAGATTGTGATAGTCGGAGTACAATTTTTCTAGCGAAGAACCCGACTTATCATTCAAAGACAAAACATATTGATATTCAATATCACTTTGTGAGAGACATGGTTGAAGAAAACAAAGTGTTGTTGATGAAAGTGGACACTTTGAAGAATGTTGCAGATTCATTAACAAAATCTATGAGCACTAAGAAGTTCTCTTAGTGTAGAGGATCCATGGGCATTGCGTCCCTGGATTATTGACTATGTAACCATGTAACCTCATGTATGCAAAGAAAACAACAAGTGGGAGAATGTTGGGTATGTGTTATATTTTTTTGCACGACTAGCTCTAGTGTCTGCTACATTGCGTCGGGCGCACATGGGGTTCGGGGGCATCGCCCCTGAGATTTTTTTTCCTTGGGAAACGTGTCGTATTTTTACCTCATTTTTCATGTCACCTCGATTTACATGTCCATTATTGGGTGTTTTTTCATGTTACCTCGATTTACGTGTCGATCTACTGCATCATCATACATATATAAAGAGAAACAAGGCAAGAGCATGTCTTCTATCTAAAGCAAGTCTTAGACACTTTGAAATCTTGTAGATTGTAGTTAAATATGAAGAATGATGACTTCACCAATAAAACACTTCATTCTTCAAGATTCATTGCTGGAAGATGCTAGTGGAAGATAGACCTAGTGAAGGTTTAGATCATAAAGTCATAGGGAAGACTAATGAACCTCACAAAGGTAAGAAGTTTTGTTGGAGCCTATCACATTAGACCCACTTCATAAAGTGCTCATTTTGAATAAATGTTTCTAGAATTTTTTCATATCATTTTACTCCAACCTCAATTTTATGTATCTTTTGGATTGCTATAAATATCTTGAAGAGATCTATAATATTTCTATTATACATTTAAATGTTTCTACAAAAAACCTTTTGGATTTTCATGGATTTTCAAAAATAAGAAAGGAAATATTTTGACACTACAAAAATATTTTAGTAATTTTTCCATAACGTTTTGGTCTAAACTTCATTTGGAATGCTTTTTGGATTGTTGGAAATATCTTTAATATACCTACAACTTTAATATCTTTAATATACCTACAACTTTATGTTATAACTTTTGATGATTTAGTCAAGTGGAACAACTCCTTGAGTTACATCATGTCTCTCGTGAACAATGGGTTCTCATAGCCTCTTTACAAGTTGAGGTAGAGTAATACCATTGGTAACAAATTATTTCATATTTGCAAAAGTATAGAAATATATCTTTTCACGGATGTGAAAAGAAGTTTTTTTACTATTTAAAAAATATGAAACAATCCAATGGGACTCATCAAAAGTGTATAACTTACTAGTTTCAACATCTCTTCACAATATTGTCAATGGTATAAATACCACCCAAAGTGAAAATTTATGGAAAAATTACAAAATATTTTTTTAGTGTTAAAAGATTAAATTTGTTTATTATTAAAAAATGGGAAAAATATGTGTAGAAACTTAAAAACTTATAAAACAAAATTGTATATTTATTAGATATATTTCCAATGGTCCAAAGAGAGCTCAAAAGGGAGATTTTGATAAAAAAGTTATGACAAAATTATAAAAAAATTCATCAAAATGAACATTTTATAATGGGGATCTAATGTTATGCCCGTCAATATCTTGGGAAGTTCATTTTTCATATCTTGGGAAGTTCATTCCACACATTTTAGGCATTGTTGCACCTTTTAATTCTCTACTAAGGTGATTTGGCAAGTTTCTTTGGGATGAGGTTCAAGATTAAGATTTCAATGCATTGAAGCATAAGGTGATTTGGCAAGTTTCTTTGGGATGAGGCTCAAGAATAAGATTTCAATGCATTGAAGCATAAGACTATTGAAGCACCAACGTTTGGGCTTGAAACTCCACAAACCCTTTTGAAATTAAGGTTTGCGTATCTATATATTCCATGGGGCCATCCTTATGGAGGAAGTAAGATAGATTTCTTATTATTCAAAAACCATAAACTATCGTTTGGTGGATCTTCCATGAACTATACTACCTATGATAGGGATTTGATGACTTTGCATCATGGAGTGAAGCATTACTACTTATGATAGGGATTAGATGACTTTGCATCATGGAGTGAAGCATTAGAGAGCCTATATCTTATGGAAGGAGACGATTATCCACAATGACCACAAGCCATTTTAGTTATTAGAGACTCAAACAAAGTTACAATAGGGGAGGCATATTAAGTGGATGTTGTTTGCAATTGGTCAATCTTGTGATCATGTACAAGAAAGGGGCCATCAAAAAGATTTTCTATTTTCTATCAAGATCTCCCAGATAAACCAACACTCTCACTATAATAATTCACATACAACATTTTCCTCTAGATATTTGTTGATTCAGTAAAAACAGATAAGTACTTTTACCCCATAAGGGTGGTGTTATAGCAAGGAGAGAGGGATCTTGTTATCATCACAAGATAGGTTTCTCTATAAATATAATAGGACGTGTATCTCAAGAGAGGATGAAAAAACATGATGTTGAAAGAGGATCACTTTAGGTAGTTGTACATTTTAAAACAAGGAAGGTACTATTCAATGTGCAAAATATGTCTATTCGTAGTGCATCATTTTAATGTTGTTAAGTCCATTCAATCTTGTGCATTTGGATTCATATCCAAGACAACTAATAGAAAGTTAGGCTTTCTTGTCTTGAGTTGACATTAGGGGAGAATCTCCTTGGATTTATTTAGATAATTGTTGAAGCCGAAGCATGAACATGACTACCTAATGGTGGTATTTTGTCATTTAGTAAGATAGCATAGCTAATTCCATGCAAGAAGAACATAACTAGATAAGAGGTAGCTAAATTATCCTTTCAACATATCTAGGTACACTTTGGATTGCTAGAGTCCATCATCTTACACAAAGGAAACATGTTCCTAAGCCATTTTTGGAAGGTGTTATGGGGATGATGGACATGAAGCTGAGGAGGATTATGACCTTTCACACTCAGATCGATGGGTAGAAGGAAGTGGTGAATTGAACCCGTGTTCACTTGTTTATGGGTTTCAACAAGAAGGATCTCAAGACTTGGGATGAGAGCCTTCCATACATTAGCATTATTATAATCAGGTGTCCATGGTTCTATTGATAAATATTCTTTGATACATGTATGGGATTTTTACCGTGCATGTCATTTTGACTTGACACTCGACAAGGAATCTAAAGAAATATCTAACACCAAGGGAAATGAACATTTGAAAGACAATAAATTTATGCAAAGGATTCAAAAAATCTATAAGAAGGTCGAAGATTAGTTACAAAAAGAATAACAAAGGTAAAATAAATGACATGATAAGCATTGGGTTGGTCACCGGTTTAATGTGGGTGACTTGGTGTGGTTACATATCAAGAAGAGGTGGCTATACGCATTGGGGTAGAAGTTCAAAACCATTAGGTAAGAAATGTTCAAAATTGTGCAAAAGGTGTAGGATAATTCTTTTCAGTAGTAGTTTCCTCCATATATGAGGATTTAATTTGTTATCTATATAAAATTTCATGTACTACTTATGCTTGATGAGGGAGAAGAAGGGTTGCTTGTGCTATCACCTATTGAAGATTTGATGCATAATGTGTAGATAAAACTAAAGGATAAATCATTCTGTAGAAAAAGACTCATGAACTATGTGGGGTTAAGGATGCATTATTTCAATTTACCTAAAAGGAATAGGTCCAATGGAGGAAAAATCATTTAGACAAAATCATATCCTAAAGTGGTTAAGTCCCATGGAACATTGATTCAGAGACGAGGATAGGTTGAAAACTTTCCTAAGTCCAAGTCTACCAAGAAAATAAATTGGTTATCAAGCAAAGGGAAGGAAGGTCACAATGCTTGACATGTTTTTATCCACAAAAGAGAAATGATATATGCTCTCCAAAATAACAATATGCTTAATCCATGCAAAGCAGAGCAAAGAGATTTGTTGGAGTGTCAAGTAAAGAGCTCACATTTCATTGAGCAAAGGGGCAATCAAACAATATGTTAGCAAGGGAAGAATCGATTAAGTGGTAGCTTGATGAGAAAAGAACAAAAATCGTATCTTGCTAAAAAAATGGTTCTTGGTGGAATAGGGAAGCCTTTGTTAAGTACAAAGTCAAGCTATCTCAAATAGTATTACAACAAGCAAAGGGAAAAATATCTTATTGAGGAAGAGGGGGGTCATATTGAGAAAGAAATATGGAATACCACCAAGTGAAAGCTAGAAGATTTAGAAGTAAGGGATAAAACCTGATAAATAAATGAGCTCTAGATAGGGGGGAAATCCAATCACATGGGGGAAACCCTATGTGAAGGTGGAGAATGGGATCATAGTGTCCTACTATATTCGTTTTGCTAATGAGAGAAACCCTGAAACATCAGTACCCAAAACCAAGAGACATGAAAATATACTCCAAGTAAATGTAATGGAGATTTTCCTAGCACCTGGTGTAACACCCTTGTTTCCCCTAGCTTGTAATTAATCATAAAATAGGATTTACCATGCTAAGGCATGTGGACAATGTAAATGTATTATTGTTTGAGTTGCCAATAACTGACTGTGGGGGTGAAGCCTTGAAAGTACTGGCCATGATATCACTAGAGGAAAGAATGTG
>SNQJ01S0200272.1:0-16986 GCA_010110895.2 Picea sitchensis | reverse complement strand
ATAAGGGAGGGTCATTATATCAAATAACCCCAAATTCCCTTGATGAGGATAATAAACCTCCTTCAAATCCCAAGGAGAGAAATCAGTTAATGAAGAACGGACCAGTGGTTGAATTATCAACCACTGCCATGAATGGAACCATGACCAAAACTGCAGAATGTCATCCCGAAGTACCATTGGGTATGACAGGCCAAGCTGATTGGAGTTCCTTCTGACAGAAGGAACAGGATGGGTCGAGAACCATCCTAGAAGAAAGATATACAAATGGATAAGGAGAATGTGTGGAGCCCTCCAACGGATAATGAAGAGAAGGCAGTGAGCTTAATGTTGAGTGAGCATCTGATAAACCTTGTCGAGGCCTTAATAGAGAGGGAAATCTATGAAAGTTTGCAGAGAACAGAACCCGAGCAGAAGATGAAACAGAGAAAGAATCCTTGAGAACTGCGAGAGTTCCTTGGTGATATCATGGATTGACACGGGGGTGGCCAGAGTGATAAGAATGAATGCCTCTGATCCTATGATCGGGTGGAAGGATGAACACCCACAGTCAGCTAGTTGGCTACCACCTGTAATAGATAAGTAATCACATATCTTGTGTATTTAAGTGGTACTGTGAATTAAAGTTGGATATCCTATGAATGTTGCAGGGATGGATATGTTTTCTTAATGATTTATATTGTATCCCTTTTTGCGTCTGCTTGATTGTGTAATTAGGCAAGTAGGAATTTATATGGATTGGACATGTTTTATACTCGTAAATGCTTGCGCCCTATGGTGGCTTAAGCTAGATCCACGAACTGTGAGTTCGTCGACCTTGGGCATAGTTTCATGTATGCATGTCGACCCTTCTAGTCGTTCTGAGTCCCTTGGAGGAAGGAGTCTGCTAAAGCTCAGGAGAGATAGTGCACGTATGCACAGGCTCTCTGCGAGGCAAGAAGAGACCGAGAACCACTTAAGCTCTAGAGATTAAGGAATGAGTGTAAGGGGTGCATGGAATAATTCTTCCAAGCGTTACGTTCAAGGGAAACAACACAAATCTCTTAAGCCTTTTAGAGCCAACAAATCTCAAGAAGAATAACGATTTTGAAGTATCGAAAGGGATGGTCCCTTTGTTCGGAAGACGAACAAATGAGAACTGTTCGGGAAGAGCCAAGGTTCGTTGTGACCGTTGGATACGTGAAGGAGTGTGAGAGTCAACCCCTTGAGTCCTTCGGACTTCACAAGTTTGACGAATTGAGAAATTTCGTTGTAAGGGGAGTAAGAATCCCTGAAGTCCTGAAGTCTCAAAGTTAATCTGAACCTTAGATCTGAGGATGCCTGGGAGCCATCTTGATCGTTAGTTCTATGAGGTAACCAGTCCGACGCTGACCAACACCGGAAGATTTCAATCGAGGAGTGAGTCAACCTCCCGAAGTGCCAAAGTCCATCCTAGTTGTTGGTGTCAGGAGACACGTGGCACCAGATCCTTCACTTCGGAGGTTTAGTGCTCTAGATGAAAATGGATTGTGTGAAGTGATAAATCTCGAAGGATGAAGTGTCAGAGTTCATCCTGACCGTTGATAGTAGGGGTTGCGTGTCCAAAGATCTGACACTCCCAGAGGATTACACTCCAGAGGTTTGCGTTGGTGAGCATGTTGAGATTATCGAAGCACAAATCCCCGAAATGATCTGTAGCCGTCGATTTGTGGGAGACACACGTCCATAGATCATGAACTTCGGGTGAAAGCCTTTCGGGAGAAGGTGAGTGTGGAAAGGTAGCAACTCCTGAACGTCGAAATCCCAAAGTAAACCATGACCATCGACCGCTAGAAGGGCGCGTGGTGACATATCGTGAACTCCAGGTGGAAGCACTCCGGGAGAATGCGAAGAAGAAGAGTTTGAAATCGTCAAAGACCAAACAGAAGAAGCAACCAAGAACCGTCGATCTGTGGGAGGACACATGTCATCAAGTCATGGACTCCGGGTAAAACTGTTCCAGGAGAAACATAGAGTGAGGAAAAATGAGATCTGAGATCTTCAAAGGCCGAAGTCCCGAAGGACATGAGGGACGTTGATTTAGAGAGGACATGCATTAGTAGATCGTGAGCTCCAGGTGAATCGCATCGGGGTTTCAGTTGAGAATTGAGATTCCCGAACCCTGAAGACCCGAAGTGAAACTAGACCGCCAAATCTAGAGGGACACGTGGCGACGGATCGTGGACTCCGGAGAAATATGTTCGAGAGTTTTCAGTTGATATTTGAGACTCTCGAAGTCTGGAGAGCCGGAGAGCTGAAGAAAGCCTCAATCGTCTGATTCAAGTGGACACATGGTATGAATCCGCTTACTTCGAGGGGAAGTGAAGTTTGAGATTTGAAATCTTAGGAGTCTGGAGACCCGAAGGAGATCTCGATCGTTGATCGAGAAGGGAGCCAAAGGACCGATGATCTGGTTGAAAGGGCCAAAGTCCCGTAGCAGAAGAAGAACCGTTAGATTGGGAGGACATGTGGCAGACGATCTGCCATTTAAGAGAAATCACTCCGAAATAAATGAGTTTTAGAATTGCAACTACCGAAGGCCAATCTCGCGGAGAAGATCATAGCCGCACATCTAAAGGGATAAGTGTCAGCAGATATTCCATTTCGAAAGATTGCCATATGGAGAAAAGTAAAGATTTGAGAGTTGAAAACTCCGAAACCCGAATCGCGAAACAAATTGTGACCATTGATTTGAAAGGGTTAGATCTGATCCGTAGGTTCGAAAGGGACATATCTGAGCCGTCAGTTCAAAAGTACCGTCAATATCATGAGATCAATGGTCATGTCGCATTGCGGGGATAGAAGGTGTTTGAACTTTAAAATGTTGAGGGTGGGTCGCAATCGAGACCATAGTATTGACAAAAGGACACATGGTGGCTCATGGTGAATTGTGGGGCGAAAAGAATTTTGGTTCCAAACCACTCTTGGTCACACCCAGAATCATGTAATTGGCATTTGGTTGTAACCCGCGGTCATATGAAATGGTCGCCAAGAGAAAAGGGGATAACGCCAACGTCGAGACTTCGCTGAAGCACGAAGGAGAAGGTCGTGGGTATCATAAGACCTACACCAGAGGCTGAAAGGGCCTATGTTTGATTAAGAGGTGATACTATCAAGGTCTCAAAGTCTCGTTTGACTTAGAGAACTAGAGAATCTTGACCGGAGGGTCGGGCTAAGTCCCAGACTTTCTAAATTAGAAATCCTGGATGGAGAAACTGTCCATTAAGAAAGGCAAAAATGTTTATGCCCCACCGTGGGTGTGTTACAAATTGGTATCAAAGCATGGTTACAACACTTGGCCTGCTTGGGCTCATGTATGAGTCGCGTAAGGAGATATTGTTATCTGCATTTACTCCTTGAGGAGAAGGACTGCAAATTGAACCTGTGATTTTGGGAATTCTTGTTGAATCTCAGCAAAAGAATTTCTTTAGCCCTTGTCAAAGTGATAACTACTCTTACCGGAGTAGGGATATGCTAATTAACATTTATAATAAGACTTGAATGTGGATAGCTGAAGGTGGCAGGGTTCTGTCAAGAGCAGCTGAAGCCTGAAGGACAGATGACCTGGTGTTAGTAACACTGCTTCTAAGCAATAACAGTTGGTACTTCAGGCATTGATGATGGTGGATTATATAATGGTTAATACCTTTGTGGTATTAAAGGAATCTGATAGGATCAGGTAGGATCCTTGGCAGTTATAGTTACTGCTTTATATTAAAATTAGAGTATATAACTCCTCATGACCAGAGAAAAGTGAGATAGGTAAAACCCTATGGATGCTGAGGCAAGAAGGTTTTCTTGCTAGACGTTGTCGCATAAAGAAGAAAGTGACCCTGGTTGGTTATTGTCTTGAGAGAAGCCAACATCAATACACAATATGACTGTGAGATTAGTCATGTAAGTGAGTGAAATATCAAACTAAAGGACACTAATGATGAAATTAAACTATCAAGCAAATGCATGAGGTAAAAAGGTGCAAAAGATGCACCTACTTATACACGAATGTGTATACATGATCATAAGGATGATTGGAAGATCCTTGGGAAAATGATATAGAAGCCTGATATGTCCATGTGTGTGAATGACATGGAAAAGGTGCAAGCAATAAGCTAGCATGATGAATACTTATCCGTGTTTAATTATGCTTGAGTGCATGGGTTTAATGCATTGTGGAGCTTCCTAATATGAAGCTTGATATTAATACCAGTTAGGTATGAATGATATTAAACGTGCAAGTGATGCACATGTATGATGTAAGAGTATAGTTATAGGTACAATATGGTTGCCCTGATGAGTGAAATATAAAGCAAGAATTGCTCTTGCCCAGAATAAATGAATACTATTGATGCATGGTTGACTCCATTCCGAAGAGTCATGAAAGTTTTGTCCCAAATAATAGCTTGAGGGGGAATGTATTCCCTTTCCTCAGGAAATACTAATATAATTATCTAAAAAGGGTAAATGAGCAAAGATGCTTTGTTGTCATAATAAGAGGCAAGTGATTATGCCTTTGAGGATCACAGGAGAAGGATTGTGAACAATCCTGATTCAATTGATCTTAAAGCTAAAGATATAGGTGGGCTGTGAAACATACCTATGACCGCTACAAGTAGGTTTAAGCTTATGAATATGGTTAAGTACGTCATGGATGTAAGTTAACAAAAGCAGAGTATGTATGGATACATAATTTGGGTACATGAAAAAGGTGCATGTTTATATTTCTTATGGAATATTGGGTAAACTTCTAAAGCTAACTCAAGGTTGAGTCCATCACAGATAGTGATGGACATGCAATAAGGAAGTTGCATGCTGAGGGAGTTTCCTGTGGAAGAACTGTGTGAAAACTCTGTCAGGAGGACAAAGTCACAACCTTAGTAACTGCTGAGAAACTGAGCAGTGAGCTACAATCTTATATATATATATATATATATATATACTGGAATCTTGGATTACATTTTGAAAAACATCATGCAAGGAATATAAGAATAATAAATGAATATTGACCATTCTCATAACCAAACGGTAATGTGCAGGATGCACAGGTTCGTGATCCATTATGAACAAAAAAAAAAAAGGTTTTCTATTAAAGCATGTTGTTGTATTCCAAAAAGGTTAGGGTGAGGCCTAACCAAGGCTGCTCAAGGCAAAGAGTAGGAAGATCCCAACAGGGAGTAAATTGCAAAAGCAGAGAAAAGACAATGAGGCCTTAGAAATAACTCAACTGGGCTGAAAAGTCCCAAGTGATGTAGAAAGAATTTGAAGAAGGGGAGGACCCTAACTCCTTTCTTGCTATGTGTTATGTTTCCTTTGGAATAAGAAAGTCGATTTACTAATGAAAGTAAATGTTTTGACACCAGAGTGATGAGGATTGTATTACTGTAGAAACCGTTGAGAATTGTCGGTATTGCACTCATAAAAACATTAAGGATAATGTGATGAAGTGCATACAGATATGCTAGGACATGTCTGAAAATGTTTTATTAATTTAAATGCTATGGTACTTGCATTTTTAATTTACATGACAACTAATGTGTTTATGATGTATGTCATGTGTAGAAAGAAATAGATTGGAATTGTTGAGAAAGACAGTTGCCAATAACAAACAACCTCAATCAGAGGATGCCTATGAGAAGGTTCTTGTTGAAAGATTGTTGAAGGGAATTTAAAAGTCCCCATGGAGCACCACTGATGGGATAATATCAGAGGGGGTGCTAACAGCCAAAACCGGTATAAAAATGGTCATGCCTATGTGGCACAAGGTATGAAGGGATTGGGTAATAATCCCTTCTGAAATGTTTTATGGTCTTAATGTTATGTATGAAATGTTGAAAGGAAATTGTATGCCTTGGATACCCAAGTAGGGTATGATTAAGGAAGGATAACCTGAATGATGGAGGTGTGAACCTCTGGTAGTAAAGACTAATTGTAATCCTCGGAAGAATTCATGAACTGATATGTCATGAATACATGGACCAATCAAGGAACGATTGGAAACAAAATTTCTCATAGATGGAACACTGCATGGAATGCATTGAGGGAATGCATGTTGCATAAGATGGTAGACAATGGATTTTTCAATCAGAAAGGAGGACCTTTCAATGTTTTTCTTACATTATGTAAGCACTGAAGGAAAACTAATCTAGGTGGCCATGAGTGTTGGCACCCTGGTTATTAATGGAGGAAGAATGCTTAAAGGCATTCATGTGAAACTTTTGAGTTTCATGTGTATTGATTTGGGAATCGTGATCATCCTGTAGTCAGAAGCATAGTCCTGTTGTAACAATGAATGGGAATGAATAAACCATATGGTGAAAAGATTGGCTAAGCTCCAACGCACCTTGACAAAGTATTTGTCGTAAAGTGTGGGAAACTTAAAATCAAGGAAAAGGTGCATTGGATATGAATGTGGCCACGAATGTTGTCACATTCATTAAGGTCAATTGATATCTGAATTACATTCTGAAAAATTTGGTAGGATGAAATGATGCATAGGTAAGGGATGATGTATCTTTTTTCTTTGTATCATTGAATAGATGAAAATGACTTGGACTGTTATTATGCTTGATTTTGAAAAGGTAACGTGCATGAAAACTAACAATTTGTTTGGCTGACGAATGTTGAAATTGCAGGAGGAAATGGGTCTTGGATATGGCAGTATTGTAAGCCCATAAGGAAGACCAATTTCCTACTGAGCTAAACTGCAAGGAATGGTATTTCCTTTCTAAGAAAGTGAATTTGATTGTTAGTATGCACAATTTTGAAATTGTTTGTGATGACGTTATAAAGGTGCAATAAAATGTATGTGCATGGAAACTAACAATTTGTTTGGCTGATTGAATTTGAAAGTTCAAGAAGCAAAGGAGTCTTGAATATGGCAGTGTTGAAAGCCATAAGGAAGACCAATTGTCTGTTGAGCCAAACTGCTATGGGAAGGAAAGTCCCATAATTATGAATATGTTTCCTATGTGAAACAAATATGGAAAGAAAATGTGGAATTCGGATATCTGTGGGTCACAAATTTACAAGAAAATTTTGAATTTAAAATTTATGATGATGTCTTGTGATACGGGTGAGAAAGAGTATAATCCGATCGCATGAAATAAAGATTGACTTGGGAGAAGGAGAGTAGCCTTTGTCTCTATCTATGATTGAGTTGGGAGAAGGAGAGTAACCTTCATCCCTAATTTTAGCTAAGTCAGAAGGTTGTCAAGCTGTAAAAGCATGAAAAATGGCTATTGTTGAGCCATGAGAAACCTGTGGTAAGCCATGAATGCCTAGAATATATTGTGTTGAGGTAACACAAGCCAGATGGATGCCTCGACAGAGCAATTCTGAGGGACACCTCGACTTTAAGACTCAACAGAGTCTCTGGAATTCTTCCTGTGCGAGAAAACCTTGGCAAGGCAAGATGGATCACCCGAGGGACAGTATAGCAGAGAAGGGGATGCCTGAGCCTGGGCCTGGAGGGTGAGTGATCGCAAGGAAGAGGAGACCTTAATATTTCTTGTAAACTATTGATTGGTATCATGCACATTATGGGTAGTTCTTCCTGTGTGAGAAAACCTTGGCAAGGCAAGATGGATCACCCGAGGGACTGTATAGCAGAGAAGGGGATGCCTAAGCCTGGGCCTGGAGGGTGAGTGACCGCAAGGAAGATAAAACCATGATAGTTATTGTAAACTATTGAATTGGCATCATGCACCCAATGGGTATGTCAAGGAAGAAAAACAATGAGCCTGGATAACAAAAAAACCATGTGGATCCAAATCCACAAACTATGCAGATAATTATTGTGCTAAGATTATGAAATTTTCCTAGAATTTTTTTTTATGCAATGTTTTCGCATAAGACTATGATTAACGTGCTTGTTGTCCAAGAATTATTGAAAGCAGGTGACAAAGATTAAAGGTCTGAAAAAGGACCTGACCGAGGAAGAAGGATCAAGATTTTTGAAACAACTGGATGAGAAAGGCATGACAGGTGTTTTGAGAAAGAACATTGAGGGTGGTGTTCCTTTAAGGGGGAGGGAATTGTAACACCCTTGTTTTCCACATCTTGTAATTAATAATAAAATAGGATTTACCATGCTAAGGCATGTGGATAGTGTAAATGTATTATTGTTTGAGTTTCCAATAATTGACTGTGGGGGTGAAGCCTTGAAAGTACTGGCCATGATATCACTAGAGGAAAGAATGTGAAAACTATAAGGGAGGGTCATTATATCAAATAACCCCAAATTCCTTTGATGAGGATAATAAACCTCCTTTGAATCCAAAGGAGAGAAATCAGTTAATGAAGAAAGGACCAATGGTTGAATTATCAACCACTCTCATGAATGGAAGCATGGCCAAAAATGCATAATGTCAGCCCGAAGTACCATTGGGTATGACAGGCCAAGCTGACTGGAGTTCCCTTATTATAGAAGGAACAGGATGGCTCGAGAACCATCCCAAAAGAAAGATATACAAATGGATAAGGAGAATGTGTGGAGCTCTCCAACGGATAATGAAGAGAAGGCCGCAAGCTTGATGCTGAGTGAGAATCTGATAATTCTCGTCGAGGCCATAACAAAGAGGGAAATCTCTGAAAGTTTGCAGAGAAAAGAACCTGAGCAGAAGCTGAAACAGAAAAAGAATCCTTGAGAACTGCGAGAGTTCCCTAGTGATATCATGGCTTGGCACGGGGGTGGCCAGAGTGCTAAGAATGAATGCCTCTGAGCCTATGGTCGGGTGGAAGGACGAACACCCACAGTCAGTTAGTTGGCTACCACCTGTAATAGATAATTAATCGCATATCTTGTGTATTTAAGTGGTACTGTGAATTAAAGTTGGATATCCTATGAATGTTGTAGGGATGGATATATTTTCTTAATGATTTATATTGTATCCCTTTTTTCGTCTACTCGATTGTGTAATTAGGCAAGTAGGAATTTATATGGATTGGACATGTTTTATACTCATAAATGCTTGCGCCCTGTGGTGGCTTAAGCTAGAGCCATGAACTGTGAGTTCGTTGACCTTGGGCATAGTTTCATGTATGCATGTCGACCCTCCTAGTCGTTTTGAATCCCTTGGAGGAAGGAGTCTGCTAAAGCTCAGGAGAGATAGTGCATGTATGCATAGGCTCTTTGTGAGGCAAGTAGAGACCGAGAACCACTTAAGTTCTAGAGATTAAGGAATGAGCGTAAGGGGTGCGCAGAAGAATTATTCCAAGTGTTATGTTCAAGAGAAAGAGCGAAAATCTCTTAAGCCTTTCAGAGCCAACAAAGCTCAGGAAGAATAATGAGTTTGAAGTATTGAATGGGAAGGTTCCTTTGTTCGGAAGATGAACGAACGAGAACTTTTCAGGAAGAGCCAAGGTCCATTGTGACTGTTGGATACAGGAAGGAGTCTGAGATTCAACCCCTTGAGTCCTTCGGACTTCACAAGTTCGGAGAATTGAGAAAGTTCTTTGTAAGGGAAGTAAGAATCCCCAAAGTCTTGAAGTCCTGAAGTTAATCTAGACCTTAGATCTGAGGATGCACGTGATCCATACTGACCGTCAGATCTATGAGGTAATCAGTCCGGCGCTAACCAACTCCGGGATATTTCAATTGAGGAGTGAGTCAACCTCCCGAAGTCCTGAAGTGTTGAATTCCATCCTAGCTGTTGGTGCCAGGAGACACGTGGCACCAGATCCTTCGCTTCAAAGGTTTAGTGCTCCGGAGGAAAATGGATTGTGTGAAGCGAAAACTCCTGAAGGTCGAAGTGTCAGAGTTCATCTTGACCATTGATAGTATGGGATGTGTGTTCAGAGATCTGACACTCCAGGAGGATTACACTCCAGAGGTTTGCGTTGGTGAGCACGTTGAGATTCCCGAAGCGCGAAGCTCTAAAGTGATCTGTAGTCGTTGATTTGTGGGAGACACACATCGATAGATCATGAACTTCGGGTGAAATCCTTTCAGGAGAAGGTGAGTGTGGAAAGGTAGAAACTCCCAAACGCAGAAATCCCGAAGTAAACCATGACTGTCGATCGCTAGAAGGGCGCGTGGTGACAAATTGTGAACTCCGGGTGGAAGCACTCTTGGAGAACACGAAGAAGAAGAGTTTGAAATCGTCGAAGCCCGAACAACCGAAGCAGTCGGGAACCGTCGATCCGTAGGAGGACACATGTCATCAGATCGCGGACTCTGGGTAAAATCATTCCGAGAGAAACAAAGAGTGAGGAAAACTGAGATCTGAGATCTCTGAAGGCTGAAGTCCCGAAGGAGACGAGGGCCGTTGATTTAGAGAGGACACATGTTAGTAGATCGTGAGCTCCGGGTGAATCACACCGGGGTTTCAGTTGAGAATTGAGAATCCCAAACGTGGAAGACCTGAAGTGAATCTGGACCGCTAGATCTAGAGGGGCACGTGGCGATGGATTGTGGACTCCATAGAAATATGTTCGAGAGTTTTCAGTTGAGATTTGAGACTCCCAAAGTCCGGAGAGCTGGAGAGCCAAAGCAAGCCTCAACCGTCTGATTCAAGTGGACACGTGATAGGAATCCACTTACTTCAAGGGGAAGTGAAGTTTGAGATTTGATATCTCAGGAGTCCGTAGACCCAAAGGAGATCTCGATCGTTGATCGAGAAGGGAGTCGAAGGACCGTTGATCTAGTTGAAAGGGCCAAAGTCCCGCAATGGAAGCAAAATTGTTGGATTGGGAGGACGCGTGGCAGACGATCTGCCATTTTGGAGAAATCACTCCGAAATAAACGAGAGTTTGAGAATTGAAACTCCCAAAGGTCGATCTCGCGGAGAAGATCATAGCGGCACATATAAAGGGACAGGTGTTAGCAGATATTCCATTTCAGAATATTGTCATACGAAGAAAAGTAAAGATTTGAGAGTTGAAAACTCCGAAATCCAAATCGCGAAACAAATCATGTCCGTTGATTTGAAAGGGTCAGATCTGATCCGCAGTTTCGAAAGGGGCAGATCTGAGCCGTCAGTTCAGAAGTACCGTCAATATCGTGAGATCAATGGTCACGTTGCATTGCGGGGATAGAAGGTGTTCGAACTTTAAAAAGTTGAGGGCGAGATGCAATTGAGACCACGGTATTGACAAAAGGACACGTGGTGGCTTGTGGTGAATTGCGGGGCGAAAAGAAGTTTGGTTCCAAACCACTCTTGGTCGCACCTGGAATCACGTAATTGGAATTCGGTCATAACCTGTGGTCATATGCAATGGTCACCAAGAGAAAAGGGGCTAACGCTAACGCCGAGACTTCGTTGAAACACGAAGGAGAAGGTCGCGAGTATCATAAGACCTGCACCAGAGGCCGAAAGGGCATGTGTTTGATTAAGAGGTGAGACTATCAATGTCTCAAAGTCTCGTTTGACTTAGAGAACCAGAGAATCTTGACTGGAGGGTCGGGCTGAGTCTCAGACTTTCCAAATTAGAAATCCTGGATGGAGAATATGTCCATTAAGGAAAGCAAAAATTGGTATGCCCCGCCGTGGGTGTGTTACGCCTGGGAAACCCATAAAACACCGAGCAACAAAATCTAGGTAAAATAAAAGGGAGTTGAGTTATGAAGTAAGAGGATCCTTGTGAAACCGATGTATCCTTTTGACAACTAGTGGTGGAGGACATTTCATCAATGGTGTGAACAATGTTTGGGAAGGTCGATCTTTAAGGAATTGAATCAATTTGATTCCTTGAAATTAATTCTTGGGTAGAATAGTTAAAATGAAGATATATAGTAGGATATGATGGTTGGTGATTGAAAAGAAAAACAAGAAAGCTTGTAGAGTACAGAGAGAAGAGATCAATTAATTCGGAAGGCTTATTAACATGTGGTAGGAGTGTAAGACATTGTATTGAAAGCCTATGAATAACATAGGAGGATTTTACAGTTGTAAGCATTGTCATTTGGCTAGGTAGGCCGGTAATCAAATTTGGAGTTTCTTACCCAAAAGGTTTCTCGAGTTAAAATGTTATTGTACTATGTAAATCTTTGTGCGTGTGTGTAATGCCCCACATTTTGGCTTTCAACAACTAAATTACATTGTGTCTTATATTGCTATCTCTTTGTTTACTACCCATTGAAATTAGTTAGACTCATATAACTAATATTATGAGGACATGTGGACCTGCCTATATGATGATTTAATGTATGGGATTTACTGTTTATGTTATTAATGATGATGTTTATATAATTTCCTTCTATCATAAAAGTTTAAAAGAGTTGTTTTTGTACATGGATAATGGTTAATTTATATTGTGAATGGATAATTGGTATGATGCACATGGTAAATAAACATACTTTCTTACTTTAAATGTTAATATGTAACGATGTTAATTGCATGAAAATGCTTATATGGTTATGCACGATGATATGTTTTGGTAAGCTAACCTATAGGTTAATGGGCTAGGTGATAGCCAAAAAATTGTAGCATTGAGGTAAGATTGTTGTCATGTACATTGAAAGAGTAATGCTATGCTATTGAGAATTATTTCATGATTTAATTATTGGTCCAAACATTTCTATGATATGTGGGCAAGTGTCAGTTTTATAGGAAGAACAATTCTCCAAATTGATTATTTGATGACATAAACCTAATAACAACAACAACTACAAAATGTGGTCGATGATGGGGTGTTGAGCCTTAGGTTCTAACGGGAGGGGTGGATATGTTTCCTGTTGCTTATCCTCAAAAACCTGGAATCATGGGAGGGTCTTGTTAGTCATGATCCTCTACACGTGTGATAGTGGCTACCTTTTGTTTGTCGAGAAGTTAGGTTGATATAGTTGACACTTTCACCTTTGGTTTATATTTAGATTTAGGTTGATATAGTCGACACTCCAACATATTGCAGTAAAGGAAATAATAAGGAGATGGAAGATGGAAGTATGTTTGGGAGGAGGGATGATTTTAAGTTAGTTGAGAATCATGCTTTGGGATTAGATGTGCCATTCTTATTCCTTACCTGGTTCCTACCCTGTTTAGCACACTTTTTTAATTCACTTTTTCCAATTTAAATCTAAACGATGAATGAATGTTGAGCTATCATGCTTTTGATTAATGAGAGTTATTTGATGATTGACTTACTTTTTTTATTGATTATGCATAATTGATTGTAAACATATAAGAATGATACATTAGGGACATTGCATGTTATAAGAGTCCATGTGTAGGATATGTGTGTGCTAGCTACACCTACATACCCAAAACACACACACACACATACATTATTATGATTTCATAAATACATTAGTTACCAAAAAAAAATATTAATTAATTAATAAGTAATTGGGTGGAATTGCAAACTATATTATATGAACTTAAAATATCATTGGTAAGATAGACATTCATTAATTTTGGTTGGATTGTGTGAAATAATAACAATTATAAGTTAAAGGGTTGTTACCTAACTCCAGAGTTAGGTAATTTTTCTATCATCTAATTTTTCTATCAATTAGATGAATAAACATGTAATTTTTCTATCAATTAGATGAATAAACTGCTATAAAGAAATTTATTAATTACTTGTTCAATGAAAGTCGGATTAAATGCCTCAAGTTGATCTTTCTAACTCTAAGATTATTTGTTATAAAATATTCTTGACAACCACAATATATGGTATATCTTCTTTAACTTAAATTATAGTTTAACAATAACTAAATTAGAAACTTGTATACTATGAGCTAATGCTATAAATACATATTGCAATAAATTAAGATAAATAGCAAGTAGATAGATAAATAGTAGCACCCATTAAAGCTTAAGACCTTCTAGGATTCTACATATAGTATTGGAGTTTTTGTTTAAAAATTGGAGCCTTAAGGGCTATTTCATGCTTATAAATCCTTTTCATACAAAACAAAAAATTATTAGTTTCCTACATAAATGAGAAATATCAAAATAGAAATAATTTTTAAAAAAAGATAAAAAAAAAAAAACACAATTTATTGTGAAGGCAAGCTTGATGGAGTACCTGAAAAGAAGAAAAAAAAAGGTACAATACAAAAGTGGAACTATGTTCCATACTACAACTCATAAGAAGGAGAAATAAGCCTATGAAAAGGGATGCTTTAAATTTTAAATTAGATGCATGTAGCCTTCATTCTTCCATTATTGTGGTTGTTATGAAGAAAACCTTTTTTCTATATATGGAAAGAGGAAAGATAAACAAAATTAAAAAAAATGGAGAAATATGCAAAAAAGAAAAGATAAACAAAATTAAAGAAAATGGAAAAATAATTTTTTTTAAACTTATTTTAAAAAATAAAAGTTTCTAAAAGTCTCTATATAATATATATTAAATAAATATTTTTTTTTTTATATATATCCATTTTACTTACAAAAAAATTATTCCCATCTTTTAAAGGAGATGGGAAGATTGTTTTTATTTATTTATTAAAAAAAAATATCCTTTTCACTTTGCAGAAATGGAGTACAATAGAAGTTTTACATGAGAGGGAGAGCCATCAATAGAATTTTGTATCACAACCTATTGTAATGTTTTATAGCAGCGGACATGTTTACTTTACAGAGGAGGCACAACATGCTCTTATGTACATCTGAAAATTTTACTAGAATTAGGAGTATTTGCAGAAAAGAAGAGTTAAATAATATAGCTGGATTTCCAAAATTCTAACCTAGTCTGGTTTTTGTAAACATTATTCCTATGCATTTGAAATGTGCTTAAAATGGTGGCATCACCAGAGCATTTAAGTTTCTTGTATTTATTTCTGTACTGGTCTCTAGCACGGATACAGGGTATGTTTAATTAACCAGTGTAAGTGTTAAAAGGTCTAGCAGATGTAATACTCACACATACACGAGGGCATAACTTTTTGTCACTTGAATATTGAGCTTGTAAGGGTGGTTAGTATGTAATATTGAGAGATTTGACTGGTAAATTCTATTGAGATATACATATTTTTTTGGATTTAAATTTGTAATCAAAAACATATGTTCTTAATCATTAATATTATGAAATGTTCTTTAAATTCTTTTTTTATGTTAATATTTTTTTAAACCTCTCTAATTAAATCAAAATTAAAACATTTTTTCATGTTAATATTTTTTGAAACCTCTCTAATTAAACCAAAATTAAAACATTTGAAGTAGATCAGATAGTAAATTGTCTAATTTTGGTCTGCATGTGACAAGAGAAGTACAAAAACAAATTTGCTCATGACATGATGAATGGGAAATCAGGCCTTTCGTTTTCCAACAACATTTGTTCATTTTCCTGCATCTACAAATGCCATGTACAAATTAGCAAACTCTAAAAGCTTATTTATATACGAATATCTTATCGTTTCCAAGCAGTGTAATTTTCTGTACAAAATGGTCATCGGACTGCTTGGCTGCTTAAACCACAACAGGAGTCGCTTCATCGGAATTCACTTCTGCAATTGAACGCCCAAACTTGTCACATCCTCTGTGTTCGGTTGTCTCATTCCAAATTTCAGAAATTACCTCCCTCACGTTATGAATACTTTGCAGGGCATAATCAGCTCCCTCATTTTTTACAGAGCTGCCAACCTTTAAAAATAACAAACCAAATTAAGTAAGAAACCAATGGATATCAAGCCACCAAGAATGATAATATAGGTTTTTTTTAGCAATTTTTTACTCCTTTTTTATTCAAAAAGAAATCTGACTACTAACAATACTTTTCAAGTACACTGGCCAAAACTATTAATACAACTTTCACAATGTATAATGCACGACTCACTCTCTCTGTTTTTCTGTTACAAATAAATTACATCTTAAACCTTTCCCAGTAAGTCACAAAGAACGATAAAGTTTCCTGTAGTTTGATAAATTTAGCACATATACAGGGTAATTTCTGGGGCCATTTGAGGGCTTACCAGAACTGTATTAAGGCCTGCTGCTTTTGCTCCTGCTATGTTTCGGACATTGTCGTCAAAGAAAAGCTGCAGAAGAGTTGGAATAAGGATCACTGTAAAAATGTCTAAACAAATTGAAGGCAGATGCTAGAAACTTACTGTTCTCTGTGGATCTACATTTGCAATTGTGATTGCGCGCTTCATGGCTTCAATTGAGGGCTTGATAAAAACAGGAGAAGTACTGGGATTGCATTCATGAGTTTGCTGATTAAAAGGATAAGCCATATTAAGGCTCTCAAAACAGATGACATCCTCAAAACAGTCTTCCAGGCCTAGTCTCTTTAGGACTTTACATGAATGAGTCTTATCTGAATTTGTGAATATCTGCACATAAGGTTGAACAACAACTATGGTTGAATTGATTTCATTTCATTCTGGGATAAATAATGCCAACTATTGTATTTTTTAGGCATGATCTACTTCATCCATCCACGGGGGAAGCAACCTTATAGAGTTGTGTTTGTGCTGGTAAGGTTTTATGTTCTTTTGAAGTTGACATAAAAATTGAATTGATGCAGCTCAGTACCAATTCCAAATACGTACCAATTTCCTTTGAGGCATGCTCATCAAAATGCTCCTTAGTGTAGGGTCGGGTTTAATGACTTCATATGGCAAGTTCCCATGCACAAAACTAGAAATTAAGAAAAATACACATGTATAAGATTTTTTTGATAAAATGCCAATAAAGCATATGCACTTAGCGATATAAATTTTCATTATCTCAGGGGAGAAACAAAGGTGAATCTCCAGACTAAGTTGTAATGCAATTTAAGAATAAATTCCATACAAAAGTAAAATGCAAATGACCAAAAACTATTTCTATATTTTGGAAATAAAATATTTAAGGTTTCTTATAGCACTCTATATGAGTTTTCCTTCTAGTCCCCTGTAGGAAAGGAAAAAAAGTGACAGAGACAATCATTCATAGCACAAGAAAAATAGAATTGTACCTGTGATATTCATCTGCATCAACCTCATAGCCCAGTTTCTGCAATTTTAAATAACAACTATTAGTCACAGGAAAACAGCCTAAAGCCTCCAAACAATGATACCTCTGTTATGCTCTAAGTCGTTGTCAC
>SNQJ01S0200270.1:0-12487 GCA_010110895.2 Picea sitchensis | reverse complement strand
ATGAGCAATAAGAAATGAAAAATCACACACATACATAGTACACCAGTGTTTTACGTGGAAACCCAAATCAGGAGAAAACCACAAAATGCTTTATCTTATATGTCTTGAAGAATTACATTCATTGGAAGCACCAACTTCCTTTGTTTTCCAGCTGCAACTGGAAGGAGGCTCCAACCCCCTAGTTTCTCAGGTTACAGCCTGAGGGAAGCTCAAACTCCCCAATTCTTTGGCTACAACTAGAAGGAGGCCACAACCCCCTATGTTCTTTGGATACAACCACCTGTCCTTGCCTCATCCAACCACCCTGAAGTAGAAGTAGAATGATGGAACCACTGTCACACTATCACTGTGAGATATATCGTTGTAAACATGTACCAATAAACATGAACCATGCATCAACCTGTACCTCAACCTATAATCAACATGTACCATAAACAAGTGCATCAACCATGCACCAACCTTTACCAAAAAATATGTAATCAACCTTGTTGTGCCTCTTTCGTCACCTTAGTAAGAAAAACAGAGGTGCTTGCAAGGTTAGTTGGGTTTGCTAAGCAGGACAGTTGTAAGGAAAATGGTTAGAGAAAGAAATATAAAAGAACAACTAAGAAATAAAATAACAACTAAACTAATGAGCATAGGGACATAAGGACAAAAGAAACAATAAGACCCATGTCACCAATGGTAAGGTTGATATTAGTGAAATAAAACACGAAGAAGAAAGAGGACTATGAGTCCCTTCTTCCTCCAAGGGAGGGCTCTTGGACCCCCACAAATAAGCTCTTCTTACAACTTTGACATGAAAATGGTGAAAGAATTATTTGCTAATCCACTCAAGGGGTGAGATGGATTGCCCAATGCAATGATGCTAGTATACTCTTGATGAGAATAGAGGATTCCTCAAGAGAATAGTAGCAGCATAACTTTTCTATTGAATTCCTTGAAAAATAAAGTGCATCCATGACCTTTTTATAGCATCTCTTTGAGGTATTGTACAACCAGCTTGTAGTGTGTAAAGAGGCTAATTAGGGAATTTCTAGGTCTTTGACCAGCCACCCAGTCGGATCCAGTCCAGATTTGAGTGTCAAATCAACTTGGAAGATGAACTAGAAGTGGGTGGGAGGCTGACTACTCTCATAAATGCGATGTTATCAGATGTGCGCGACTTTTTGTGACCACAGACACACATCGGGCGCATGTGTGTTTTTCGTGCGTTTCTGTTTTGCGCATGTGCATGTGTGCCCTGTGTAGTGATAGCGCACTTTAATTTTGTCACTGGTTGTATAGTTTTTTACCCTTTGGAAATTCTTTTGTGGTAATTTTGGTCCATGGGTGACCTCATAACTATTTGGCGATGCTGGATTCTTGTAACCATTTGCGGACAAAATTTCAGTGATAACAGATGCCCCCTGATGGATGAGGTTAGGAGCATACATATAGCCAAAATCCATCAATGTTTCTTCTACTGAGAGTGTCATTGTAAGAGAGAGTGATAGTGGGATTGTTAAGAGTTACCCGTTGGAGGGAGAAGGGAACCTGTAGAACCCAACCTTCCATAAGGTGTGTAAAAATAAACCGTGTACAAATGAGGTGGCAATGCCCCATGCTCGTGTCATGTAACTCAAAAAAGGAATGATGTGTTGATGTAGACAACTACAGCGCCCTCAGGGGTGGTCATGATAAAGGCAGAAGACAATTCTACAGAGGAACATACTCTGAACAGTAGGCAGTGACATCTGTAATAAATATCATGGATTCTGTAGGCATTGATAGCCTAGCCAAGTTTAGAGGTCTTCGGCAAATATAAGAAATAACTGCAATAGTCGCAAAGTAAGACCCACCATAACATGAGAAAGTGTTGAATTCGAATGTTACGGGGGTCAACGACAGCAGGGAGAAATTGTGTTTCTCCCTGTGTAGTTCGAGATCTCTCNTGTGTTGATGTCGACAAAAGGGGGATGCGACTCCCAAAAGCAAAGGGCTTCGTGAAATCTATGAGGTGAGGTCAGGAACTGGAAGAGGTACATGATCTAAGTCAATATGTATGAAGACTCAAGACTGCCCTTGGTTGGGGGTATATGCGAAGGATAAGTGGTTGCAACCATGCAACTAAGTCGAGTGTCAGGGGGATGACAAGACGTGGGATAAGTTGTGCCAGAGGCGAGACAAAGTGAAAAAACTCAGAGGGCAGAGGTAAGTGGCCTATGGGATACTTGGAGTATATGGATGATCTCAACAAGGGTAAATGATAAGGGGTGCCCCAACCAAGGGCGACATGGGTTGCGTTTTCCAAAAAGGGAAGAAGGTCGCCAAAGGTGATGACAAAAAGGTAATGCAAATGCTGGAAACAAAGGCTTTTTACAATAAATAAAAAATAATTTGGGTTAAGTGTACAGATACAGAAATGGGTTCCCCAATGTAATATGGTTGGGCCGGTGAGGGTGCCATTTACTTGGAGAATTGGTGGAGGGTGGGGGCCCCATGGGTGGGTTTCCGTATGAGGTAGGTGAAATGAAGGGAAATTTTTCAGAGGGACAAACTGATTGTGGATGAAATGGAGGGTTCATGATACTGCGGAGGTGTAGTCAAAATAGAACCTTGAAGATATAATGTAGGAGTCCGGTGGGAAGCTAGCAAAATGAGGAGAAGGAGTATGTAGCTGATTCGCGACATGATGTAAGACTATCGGGACTCCCATCCCTAAAGGGTTGAAAAACAACATGAGTGTCAAAGTGCCAAAGGGTGTTATGAATGAGACAACTCATGTGGGGGAGAGTGCTACCAGGTGACAGTACCTAAGATGTAATGGAGGCATTGGTACTACAAAGCCGGAGATGGGGATCCTAGAGGCAAATGTCAGAGGGTGTAACTGGAGATGCAAGTGAGATTCAGAGGGAATGATTACATGCCAGTTTTGATTATATACCTGAAGGGGTTGCGTTGATGTATGATGACCAAGTACCTGCACACATGAAAACCAAATAACCGATGTGAACAATATCTGAAGAGAATCGAACATACGAGCATTTATTTGATAATTTTGAATATGAGCATGCGTACCTGGATGGGGTATGAAAAAATGGTGCCCCAGGGGCTAAGGATAAAAATTGGCCTAGGGACTGTCTTGATGTAGATGACAGGATGATGATCCCATGGTTGAAGATGGATCGAAGAATGGACACCCGGAGCTCCCGGAATGGTGATTGGAAGTTTGGCGGAAAGGCCTATATATAGCTGTAGGGCCCACATTGCCACCTCATTTGTACTTGCTGCCAGAGTGACTGGACATTCCCAAAATATGGCCCCCACATGTGCCGCTATGGAAGTTATTCAAGACTCTATCGGTCTCGTCAATAGTCAAGCATCGACGAAGTATGGTGTCAACCCCTCGCCGATATAAGATATCTCCGATGAGGATATAGCGGGGGGCCTAATGGAAAATGCGACGACAATCATCTCGTGAGAGGTGGTTACCGAACTTTTGGGTTTAGAGGTAGACGAGGAGGTCGTCGTACCAAGGATCATCCAAAGTGATGTAAAAGAGATGTTTGTCGGGGAAATCGGTATTGACGGGGGCACTGGTAGTGTCAGAGGGGAAGGCCATGACAAGTTCAGCGAGGACGAGAGATTTCTTGCTCTTGGGGGTTGAGAATTCAAGATCGTACTCCTGAAGGATAACGATCCATCGGGCAAATTTTCCATTAATTTGCTGATGGCTGAGCAAGTATTGCATAGGGTTGGAATCTGCTACGACCTTAGTCGTGCGAAGCAGAATGTAATGACGTAGTTTTTGGACTGTAAGGATGACTGCAAGGGCTAGTTTCTCTTCGTGTTTATACTTCAGGGGTGGCCCTGAGAGGTTTTTACTAACGTAGTAAATGACATGCTCACGATCATCATCACCGATTTGAACGAGAACTCCTGCTACTGAGACAGCTGGTGCTGATATGTAGAGGACATAGTCGGGTGAACTAATTAAAGGGGCATTAGATAGCGCCATTTTAAGATCGTCAAATGAATTTTGGGCATGTTCATCCCAGTGAAATGGGATGTCGTGGCATATTAGGTGAAGGAAACCATGTGTGCGAGTGGCGTAGTCTTGGACAAATTTCCATAGGAAGTTAGCTTTTCCTTGTGGGCTCTGGAGTTGACGTAAATTTCGGGGAGGTGGAATTTTTGTGATGGCTTGGACTTTGAGGGGGTCTATGGTAATACTGCTTTGGGAAACGATGAATCTGAGGAGGCACCCTGCAGTGACGCAGAACACGCACTTGAGGGGTTTCAAGCGGATGTTGTACTGACGACATCGTTGAAAGATGATTCGTAAATCATCAAGATGTTGGGTGCATTTTTTGGATCGAGCTGTGAGGTCGTCCAAGTATGCAAGGATGATATCAGCCAGATCATGAAAAATGTATGTCATAGCCCGTTGGAAAGTTGCACCATCATTCTTTAAGCCAAAAGGCATGACACGATATGCAAAAGTACCCCAAGGGGTAGTGAATGCGGTTTTGTATTGATCGACTGGGTGAATTTGGATTTGATTATAACCAAAGAAACCGTCCATGAAGGATAGAGCCTCGTGGCCTGCGCAGTTATCGATGATTTGATCGATAAAAGGCATTGGAAAGTTGTCTTTGGGACATGCGTGATTGAGATCATGAAAGTCCGTGTAGATGCAGATAGTGCCCTGTTTTTTGTTAACGGGTACAGGGTTGGAAACCCATGATGTATAGGCGATGGGGTAGATGAACCCTACCGCGCGTAATTTGTCAATCTCGGATTTGATGGTCGTTTCTTTGGATGGGTGTAGTGGTCGTTGTTTTTGATGAACTGGTGTAATGTCAGGCCAGGTGTCGATGCGATGTTTGATGATAGAGGGCTCAAGGCCAGGCATTTATGTGTATGACCAGGCAAGAAAATCCCAATATTCTGGGAAGATGGCTTTATAGGTGGTGATTTATTGAGGAGTGCAAGCGGCGCCAATGGTGATTTCCTCGATGACTCCATTTTTTATAGAAATGTCGATTTTCATGGTTGGGGAAATGTTGGCCATGTTGCCTTATTCAAATGCTTCAGGGGTAGGAATGGGGTTGTTAAACTAGTCGATATTCCCTGATGGGATAAAATCCTTGGTTTCGACTGCGTATATGGGGTGTTGGTTAGGAGGCGTGGAGGCTTCTTATGGAAAGAAGAGAACTCTGAGGTGTAGCGCCTCCCATGGGTAGTCGGGGGTGTTTAATTCTTCGAGTATGTCCTCATCACAGTGTAATTGGCAGGAATACAAGGGGTCGTAAGGAGTGATATTGGTGACTGTCATCGTGTGGTTGTCCCTTGGTGATGAAGAAGAAGGGGGAGCAACGCAATGATATTGCGATGGTTCGCTCAACATAAACCAAATATCGAAGTACTGAGGAGTACCCGTGGTAGTTGGATGTAAAATTTTGGTAGGGAAATGAATGGGTGGATTGGGGGGATTTGGGGGTGAATCCTCAGATAAGTCATCCAAGAACCACGGAGGCGTTGGGAGTGCCTCGAGTTCGGGAGAAATGATATGAAGAATCTCTAGTGACGAGGTAAGGTCAACCATTGATTCTGCAGGGGTTTGAATCAGGGTCAATTGGCATTGCCTATATTTAATGATCAGAGGACATTGGTATGTAAAATGATCTAAGGATTCACATAGAGAGAAAGGGAATCTCATACATTCATTGACTAAAGTTGTGACATAATGGATGTCAGTGATTTTTGGTAGGGAGGATGTAGCTGGATTGGGTTTAGTTTGGAAGTTGTGGCATACTACGGCTAATGTCTTTTGGAAGTGTGGCAGTGCTGGGCAATGGTGTGTATAATGGCCATATTCTAAACATATAGCGCAAGAGAATTTGGTTTGCATCCCTTTACTACTTGAGTGAGGGTTGGTGGCGGCAGTACTTGTGACAGTGGCGAGCGTTGATGGTGTTTGATTGAGTGGAATCAGGTTCCGTAACTCAGGTAGAGATGGGTAGTTGTTGGTTTGGTGTCCATCTTTCTCACATAGCGCACAAGGGGTTTGGACGTGTGGGGGAAGTGGAGCTATGGGTTCCTTCTTCTTTCACCTGCCCCTAGTTGTGGCAGGGAGGTTAGTGAGTGGGGGTGTAGAGGGTATGTTGGGAGTGAGTATGGGAATCGTCATTGGGATTCCTTCTGTTTGGGGGGGAAGGGATGGTTGAGGGACCATCTCTGGTGGATGTAAATACCAAAATGGAATTGCTAACACCATATTAGGGAGGGTAAGCATTGCGTCTACTTAGAAAGCTTGTACGCCAGGTGGAGGGTAGAAGAAGGGAATTTGAGTAATGGATTGGGGAACTGTCTCCCAAACTGGGATATGTCCTTGGGGAGAGCTGAAATCGTGGACCGGTAGAGTCGACGAGTTCGCAGGAGGTTCGTGAGGGGGGAGCTCTGTGACTAGTGGGACATCAGATATGATAGAAGCCTCCCTAGCAGGAAGGGTATCCTCTATGTCAGTTCCGTTGGATGATACGACACATACTTGATTGGAAGGATGAAGGAGTGGTGGTGCACCATGGTAAGTTCCTAACAATGATGGGTCTTTGAAAATTCCGGGACCCATTTCGATGAGTGGGTATGCGTCATGACTTGTGTGGATGAGAGGAAGAATGTTATCGATGTTGGCAGAAGGGTTAGGCTCGTAATGTGAGACTTGGTCAATGGTAATGATATTCCCGTTGTGGGGGAACATCATCGTTCGAAAGACGGAAGAGGCAACTGCCTTCATAGCGTACATGTAGCTACGACCGAACAAGATATTATAATCGAGTGGAGTTTCGATAACTTTAATGTCGATGAGAATGGTCTTGCCCCCGAGTTCTACAGGGACATTTTGGAAGAGCCCTTCAGGAGATGATGGTCGTCCGTCGTAAGATCGTAAGGTAATGGTAGATGGTATGATTTCAGTGGAACCAAGTTTCTTCCATACAGATTTGGACATAATGCATGTGGATGCACCTTCATCAATGATGCACCGATGAACTGTAATGTTCCGAATTTTTACTGGGATTTGAAAAGAGATCAGAGCGGGAAGGCGAGGTTCTCCGCTGTCGAGATCAAATGTGATGAGTTGGGTATCCGCTAGGTCGACTGCCCCCAAGGCAGAAAGTAATGATTTCCCCTGAGTTGGACAAATTTGAAGGACTTCGAAGACTGACATTGCAGTTGGGGATTGTGCTAAGTCATCAACCAAACTGTAATTATGAGCCGCCCTAGCCTGGGGTTGTGGACATTTCTACGCAATGGGATGCGAGGCATGCGAAGAGGTGTTTCGGTAGTAGGGAGAGGGAGTACCAACAGGGATCCCATTGGTGTTGGGTTTGTTTCTTGGGGAATGGGAGGAGACTCAGCGGGTGCATGATATTGACGATTACATGTTTGCAGAAGGATTTCTTCCTCACTGGTGAGGAGGATGGTACGATCTATGGGATTGTTTGGATTGAGGTATTGTCCCAACTGTGGTGGGGTAGGTTGTGTGTCATGTTGGGTGTTTATTACACCCTGGTGCGGAATGGGATTTTGCAATACAGCTGGGGGGGGTTGTTGCACGTATTGTTCTAGGGCTTGTTGAGGGGCAGGATGTGCTAGAGGATGTCGTAGACTGCTTGAGTCTTTCAGTCGTTTGAAATCGATGATTTGGGGGAAATGATGAGTATAATGACCAAACTCACCGCAAAGGGCACAAGGGAAAGAGGTTTTGATAATATTGTTATTTCTCCCTTGACGCCTGTTGTTATTGCCCGCCTGGGGGTTCTGATTTCCTTGGTTTTGGTTGCCCCCAGTAGGTTGGTTTTGTTGGGATTGATTCCCACCTTGACCTGGGTTGTTATTGTTCCTGTTTCTTCCTTTCTTTTTGGCATTATTCGACGAATGGGTCGGATTTTTTGTATTCATCTATTCAAAATTTTGATATTGTTGAACGAGAGAGGGTTGAACAAAATTTACCCCAACGTGAGGGTGTGGGGGTGCCATGGGCTGTGGAGGACCAGGAAATGGAAAGTACGGATTCTATGGGATTTGTGATCCATAAGGTATGTAGGAAGGCATGGCTCTTTTGCTAGTACTTAAAGTATAAGCTAAGGTAGAGGGGGTACCATAACTTGTTTGGATAGGTGGGTGTATTGGGGGTGCCAGCGGTGGCCTACTTATGGGCGGAGGAATAGAAACAAGGTATGGCTATTGATAAGGGGATGGGGGGTAATAAGAGGTTCTCCCATACGTTGGTGGATATTAAGGTGTGCCATACATTGGTGGTGGTTGGGGTTGAGGACTGTGGTGTGTAGTATTGCCAATCAATCCGTCTGCTGAGTGAGACATCCTGGGTTTGTCTTGACCAAATGGAATGGGTTTGGGGAGGTCAGGAAGTATTGTGTATAAGTACCCTGATTGTCAATAGATGAGGTCGTATTGTTGAGCCTTACTGATGGCTTTCTCTTTGGATTGAGGGAAGGTGGAAGCTACATCTTTACCGAGGAGAGAGATAAGTGATCTGAGAAACCAGTCAAGACATTGTTGTTTGGTGGTTTCAGCTTTGCACAAACTACGTCGTCTACGCCATTCGTGAATGTGATCAGCGATATGTGTGGATGAGGTTTGTTTGAAATTAGAGAGTAGCTCAAGACCATTGGCATGGGGGATTGGTAATTGGAAGAAGGTCAAAAATGCTTTGGCCAAGGACTCGAAAGTCGCATGGGACTTTGATTTTTTGTCGACATACCATTTGGTGGATGGGCCAGTGAGTGTGCATTGAAATAATCGTAGTTTGATGGAATCGTCCATAATGTTGTTGGAAGAGCACCATAGGTGGAAAGTCATGACATGGTTGGTAGGGTCATCTCCTGCCTTTCCTTCAAACTTAGGGATGTTTGAAGGTAGTTTGGTAGGCATTGCAGGCCATGTGGGGTCATGCAATATAGGATCATTTGTGAGTTTGCTTAGATTTGGTATGTTAAGAGAGGCCAAATATGGAATTTGCAGTGGGGGGGGAGGATTAACTCCAACCATGGTGTGAGTGTGTTTTGAACCTGACCCTTGAGGGGGACTAGGTGGTTTGGTACTTCCCCCTTGAGAGGAAGTTGGTCCCCTGCTTCCGTGTAAAGGAGAGCGAGTGGACGGAGGACCTTGGGAAGTGGAGCCAAGTAATGTGGAACCAAGCAAAGCTGATCCTAAGACAGTGGCACTCATAGGAGTGTGTGAAGGTGGTGTCGATGAGTTGGCAAGACTAGGAACTCCCCCTAAAATAGGAGGGAGGTTTAGTAAGCGTCTGGAATGATGGGGGTTCTGTGGGTCCCCTATGATGTTCGACTAGCTGAGTGGATGTGTGAAAAATGTGATGAGAGAAAATAAACAAGAGCCTTTGTTGCAAATTTTGAACTTTACACAATATATATATCTAAATCAAAATGTAATCAGAAGTGCATCATACATAAAGTGTTTTGAAAAAGAGGCATATATGTGGATAAGTGGGTTTTGTCCATGTGGGGAATCAAAGAAAACAAATGCTCATGTCCTAAAATACGTAGCGTCCTTCCTCTCAAATAGCACTGGACCTTCCAAAAGTACTCAATAGTGGGGTCTGAAGTCATCGGAAGAGAAACTAGTGAAGGATGAAATAATCAGTTATAATGAGGGGTAAAGGGGGCATATCCCAAAAGAGATGGCGATATTTCCCAATAGCCACACAAAATAAAATCAAGGTGCAATTGCAGCCCACAATTTCTACCTGGGTAAATGTCCTAAAATTTGGTCACTAGGTACCTCAGTCAAAGTGCGACATTTAGATTTTCGGCCTAAGAAATGGGTCACGGGCTAGATCCCATCCAAAAGGTGGGTGCCTCAAGGGGGGATGCACGGAACAACCGGACCTCGGCCTTCAACCCTTCATGGGTATCTCCCTACCTTATGGTGTTAGGAACACTTGACTTGGAGGATTTCCAGTTCCCTATTTGACAACTTCTATTGTTTTGACAATGTGAGAACCAGATAACGAAGAGTTATTTTGATGCCTATCCCCGAAATCCTACCTAGACTAAAAAAAATCTTTTGGCACCTCCTGTGGAGGAAAACTTAGTGAGTTTTTAGAAAAAAATTAGATGTGGTTGTTTGAGAGGTTGGGGATGTGAACCAACCTCGTGGAATTTAAATGGGAGTGGATAGTTTCATCAAGAAAAGGGTGGGGTGTTTCGGAATCCCTTTGAAGGAAACTTACTTTGACCTCCACATTTCGAGAGGAAAACTATGTGAGTGATAAGTGACTTTTGTGTGTGTCTGAGTGAAAGTGTTTCAATGTTTTAATGAATTAGGTGTCACCTTGTTGCATGTGGACTTCGCTTGGTCCTTACAAGTGTTGATTACCTAATTAACTAAGTGTCTTTGGTACAACCTTGCGTAATTCAAAAGTCCCTAGGAAAATAGCATGTGGACATGTGGGCCCTTTACTATTCCTTTAACTCCCTATTGTGATTCAATCTAAGAAAAGCTTTGAAACTATCCTAGATTGTGATCATGTGGGCATGTATGGGCTCATTACAAAACCTTTAAACTCCTAGTGATTTAATCTAAGAAAGTAAATTTCAACACTATCCTATATTTGTAGCATGTGGGCATGTATGGGCCTGTTACAATCTTAAGATGTGTTTGAAAAATAAATTAAAAGGAGTCCCAAGAAGGGTTGTTGCCCTCTCCTAAAGGTTTTGATCTTCTTAAGGGAGATGAAATTTTTCTACAATCCTTTTCTGATTCTCAAGGTTGCTTGGAAGCGTGAGAGAAGAGCATACTAAACGATTGTTATCCAACTTCTAGTCCCAATGTAAGTTTTATGTGATTACAAATGATTTCCAACTTATACTTTTTAGTCAAAGCAAGCCATCCATGTGGAAAAATGAAAGCAAAAGAGGAAATAATGATTTTAAACCCCCTAAGTGCCTACGTGTTTTGACTAATCCCTTTATATGAAGAGGGAACTAAGTGTGGTGCAGCTTAAAAAATGCATGAAATCACTTTTAAGGAGGCTAAGGGCCTTCCCCAAATCTCAAAAAACCTTACAATGTGTATTTTTTGCACAGGTGCGCGTGTATCGATGTAGACAGAGGCGCACTAAGCACCTATGCACAGACCGAAACAAGCTTATGGATGCAGGTGCGCAAAACCAAACTGTGACTTAAGAGCATGTGTGCACGATGCGTGTCTGTGGGCCAAAAAACTCGCGCACAACTGACACACGGCTGTGAAAGAAAATTCTAGATGAAATTCTCTCAATTCAACTTGGAATTGGATGTTTTGCAGGTCGGCTTAGGCCAGTTAATGCACCTGCATGTTAAATAAACCAAAATAAGAGCTATAAAAACCCAAATGGGGTAGGAAATTGATACCTTTCCTCGGTGGAGTCGCCAATCTGTTGCGCCTCTTTTGTCACCTTAGTGAGAAAAACAGAGGTGCTTGCAAGCTTAGTTGGGTTTGCTAAGAAGGACAGCTGTAAGGAAAAGGGTTAGAGAAAGAAATATAAAAGAACAACTAAGAATTAAACTAAGAAATAAAATAACAACTAAACTAATGAGCATAGGTACATAAGGACAAAAGAAACAATAAGACCCATGTCACCAATGGTAAGGTTGATATTAGTGAAAGAAAACACCAAGAAGAAAGAAGACTATGAGTCCCTTCTTCCTCCAAGGGAGGGATCTTGGACCCCCACAAATAAGCTCTTCTTACAACTTTGAAATGAAAATGGTGAAAGAATTCTTTGCTAATCCACTCAAGGGGTGAGATGGATTTCCCAATGCAATGATGCTAGCATACTCTTGATGAGAATAGAGGATTCCTCAAGAGAATAGTAGCAACATAACTTTGCTATTGAATTCCTTGAAAAATGAAGTGCATCCATGGCCTTTTTATAGCATCTCTTTGAGGTATTGTGAAACCAGCTTGTAGTGTGTAAAGAGGCTAATTAGGGCATTTCTAGGTTTTTGACTAGCCACCCAGTCGGATCCAGTCTAGATTTGAGTGTCAAATCAACTTGGAAGCTGAACCAGAAGTGGTTGGGAGGCCGACCACTCTCATAAATGCATCGTTCTCAGATGTGTGCGGCTTTTTGCGACCAGAGTCACGCATCGGGCGCATGTGCACTTTTCCTGGGTTTCTGTTTTGCGCATGTTTGTGTGCACTTTGTGTAGTCATAGCGCACTTTAATTTTTTCACTGGTTGTATATTTTTTTACCCTTTGGAAATTCTTTTGTGGTAATTTTGGTCCATGGGTGACCTCATAACTGTTTGACGATGTTGAATTCTTGTAACCATTTGCAGACGAAATTTCAGTGATAACAAACATGTACCATAAAAACGTGAAACCAACCATGTACCAAGTATGTACCAATCATGTGTCAAGTACTCATCAACTATGACTCATCAATATGTACCAACATTATCAACTATACAC
>SNQJ01S0200269.1:0-15861 GCA_010110895.2 Picea sitchensis | reverse complement strand
TAGATGTCATTGGTACAACCTTGCGGAATTTTTAAAAGCCCTAGGAAACTAGCATGTGGACATGTGGTCCGTTACTATCCTTTAACTCCCTATGTGTGAGTTAATCTAGGAAAAGCATGAAACTATCCTAGATTGAACATGTGGGCATGTGTGGGCCCGTTACAAACCTTTAAACTCTCCTAGTTTTTTGATCTAAGAAATCAAAATTCCAACCACTATCCTACTTTTGTGACATGTGGGCATGTATGGGCCCGTTACAAATTTAAGATATATTTGAAAAATGAAACTAAGAGGGGTCCCAAAAGGGCCTTTTTCCTCTCCTAAAGGTTTTGAAATTTTGTTAAGGGAGATGAGATTGTTTTCGCAATATTTTTCTGGTTCTCAAGATCGCTTGAAGGCGCAAGAGAAGAGCATACTCAAGATTGTTACTTTCAACTTCTAGTCCCAAATGTGAGTTTAGATGTGATTAAAATTGATGTTCACCTTAGATTATAAATCAAAGCAAGCCATCCACGTGGCAAAAAAACAAATAAGGGAAATTGATTTTTATCCACCTAAGTGCCTATGTTTTTTTGACTATCCCCTTTATAAGTTGAGGGGTCTAAGTGGTGCAGTATTTAGAGCATGCATAACATCATTCTTAAGAAGGAAAATGACTTTCCCCACATCCAAAGACCTTACAATGTAAAATTTTAATTTAGATGCGCGACCCCTAGTGTAGACAGAGGCACATGTTGCGCCTGCGCGCTAACAGAGTTGAGACCGAAAGCGCATGCACGCAGAGAGAAACTGTTGTGCAGGCGCAATATGCGCGTCTGTGGGGTGGAATACCCGTGCGCCTGTGACAAATGGCCGAGAAGAAAAATCCGGATGGATTTCTCTCAATTCTCTTGTGAATTGACTGGTTAGCAGGTCGGCAGAGGCCGGTTTGTGCACTTACAAGTCAAACAAATGAAAAGGAAAGAAAAATAAACCCAAATGAGGGAGGAATTGATACCTTCTTCCCAGTATGGTCGCCAATCTGTTTGCACCCAATTCGTCACTTGGTGAGAAAATAAAGGGTGCTTACATGCCCAGTTGGGTCTTGCTGAGCATGACAGCTGTAGAGGAAAGAGTTAGAAAAAGAACAACAAAACTATAAGCAAGAATTAAACTAATAAAAACTAAAACTATGAGCATATGGAAAAAGAAATAAAAAACACAAAAGACCAATATCAGCAATGTTTTTAGGCTGATCAATTGATGAAATCCAAAGCACAATGAAGAAAGGGGACTATGAGTCCCTTCTTTCTCCAATGGAAGGCTCTTGAGGCCCTCACAAACTTGCTCTCCTTACAATAAGAAAATGAGAATGATGGTGAAAGATCTCCTAGCACATCCACTCAAGAGAAAGGTGGATAGCTCAATGAAATGGTGCTAATGTGTTATTGTCAAGGAGTGAGTCCTTAAAACAATCTAAACAGCATAACATTACATGAAATTCCTTGAGAAAATGATGTTTCTTCATGGCTTTTTATAGCATTGCATTGGGTGATTATGTAACCTCTTTGGAGTGTGCAAAGGGGCTCTTTAGGGCTCAATTAGGTCTTTGACCAGCCTACCATGCGGATTCAACTCAGATTTGGGAGTCAAATCAGCTTGGGAGCTGATCCATAAGTGGTTGGGAGGCCGACCAATTCAATAAATGCGTCGTTTAGCAGGTGCGCGGGTTTTTGCGCCCACAGCCGCGCATCGTGCGCGCATGCACACATGGTACATTTCTATTCCGCGCATATGCACACGCACCCAAATTTTGTAAAGCGCCCTTCAATTTTTGGTTACTTTGTATAGTTTTTGACCTTTTTGCAATGTTGGGAAATTAATCCAGTGCCATGAATGATTTCATTACTGTCTGACGATGCTGAGTTCTTATCACCATGTGCGGACGAAATTTCAGTGATAACAATAGCCATTGTATCCAAAGTGTTAATGAACTTATGCACCCACTTTTCTTGAGGAATGTTGCTCCAGGCTTCCTCACAACTTTGCACATGGTCCTTCGAACAACTCTGACCTGTGTACTAAACTTCGCACCCTTCGACTTAGTCTAAAAAGTGCAATGTCATCAAAGTGCGACATTGCACCCACTCCACGATGTTCTTCTTATGTGATCCCCACCATCTTGCTGGAGTTGATTTCAAGGCTTCATCCAGTGCCAACAACCTCTGTTGTGCTGGTACACTTTCTTCAAATTCCAGTAAGAATGTTTCTAAATGATTCAAACCATCAAATGTGGGCAAATTACTTACTTCTGTGCCAATCCAACGAACTTCCCTGGTCAATCTGACACACCTTCGTGCAAAAAATTCATACATTTTGTTCTGCCAACTCTCCAGTGCTTCTTCTGAATTTGATGAGCATGCAATTTCACTTCACCAAATCAAATTCCCATCTGCTATAGGATTAATGTAATCCTGCTATATTATTGTCAATTTATATGTATTCTCCAGTTCATAAGCACAACCTTCCTCTTTGATAGGTTCTGTGTATCTACGACCTTCATCAGGTTCAAGAGGTGCAATGAACTTAAGGCCATCACCTTCGAATGTCATTCGTCTCTTCTTTAGGTCAACAACAGTCTAATTGTTGAAAGCCCAATCAATGCCCAACAACGCAGGATATGGACAACTATCATCAACCTCAAAGTCCGCAAACATCCTTACCCCGTTGATGTCCATAAGGACATGCTACAATCTTCCAAAGGGGCTTACTGCCTACTGATTAGCCATCCTGAGCTTGATAGGGGAGTAAATCAGCTTAGGTTTTCCCATCAGTGCCCAGGTCTGCTTCGTCATAACATTGACTTCTGATCCCAAGTCGAGGACCACATAATCTATGTCATAGTCTCCAATATGAAAATTAAGGTGTAGTTCCTTGTTTGTTCTCCTCTTCCTAGATACTTGGTTCACAACCCTACTCAACATAGGGTCTATTATTCCCATCTCATACTCTCTGATCAAGTGTTGTATTTCTTGTATGTCTCTTTCATCTTTAATTAAATCAATAAGTGTATACAAGAACCCTACAAGCCTGCTCACCTCTTTTCCTTCTCCAGGTGATGCAAACTGATCAAATTCCAGAGGCATCCTACATTCTCTCAATTCTAGTTTTGCCTTAGATGAAGAATCCCATTCTCCTCCAAATTCTCTTCTTCCCTCTTCAAATGTCCGCTTCTCCTTCCTTGGATCAAACAACCGTGCCTTTTCTACAACTCTTCTTATCCATGATCCCTATGAAGTATTTTCGGGAGTCATCCTATCTTCTCCTGTAGTAGTGCCTCCTCTCGTGATAACAACAACTCTGGGATCCTCTCCGCGAGGTTCAGCTGATATTAATTGGACTTGCTGGTTCCCACCTCGTCTTTCCTGAAGTTTAGCCAGCAATGATGGACAATCCTCAATGACATGTTCAAATGAGTTGCAGTAGCTGCAAGTGGTAGAAGGGTTCTGATAGTCCCTTTCCAAATGACCTGGTTGGGTGTAGTTATAACAAATGATCTGACCTCGACCTCGACCCATGCCTACTCCTCATCCTCTTCCTCTGAATCCACCCCGAGGGTTGAAGTTTCCTCTTCCTGGGGAATTGAACCATGCAACATTTCCTTCCTGCTGCATGTCTCCTTGAATCCTATATGTATCTCTTAACCTTTCATGCAAGAGGTCATAAGCCCTACAATCCTTCTCATCATGCCCCACAGATTTACAGAATGTGTAGTAAAGATTTGTTGGTGTCTGGACATATTTTTGCATGTAATAACATTCACTAGGGCGATGTTTATTTCTACATACCTCACACCAGGGTAGAGTAACCTGATTCAAAGGGTTCGACGCTCCAGAGGCCAAGTACTCATTAAATAGAGGACAATTCTCCTTGTCATGGCCTTATGATTTACAACTTATACACCAGATGTCTTCCATTTTATATTTTCCCTTTTCTTTCTTCATATTTTTGACCTGCAGAGATAAGATAGTTATCTGACTCAAAATTTGACTCATACCTGAGCTGGATACTCCCATAGGGGTTGATTCTAGTTTCATGGCGATCTCCAGTGCCTCAACCTATGAAGCAACCTTCTGTTGCATCAGAGGAACTCTGATGTGTGGCAAGAGGGCAACAATGAACCATTCCTTGTTCTATTCATCTGGAATCTGAAAACTCAACTGACTTGTCAAGGTCTTAAATCTCTGGTCAAATTCCCACATAGGTTCAACTACTCTCTGCTTGATTTCTTTCAGCTCTGTAATGCACTGCGACTCCGACTTGGGTTTCTTGAATTCGGTAGTCAATGCAGTCTTAATGTCATTCAACGGTTTAGGCTGTGCAACTCCTTTAACAAACTTCATGTACCAGCTCAGTGCATGTGTCCAATCTCTGTGTCGTTGTCACTGTCTGAATTCTTGAACATTAGCTTTTCAATCCGAATGACTACTGTATCTTCAAATGTTCTTATCATGCAATAACATCTTGATCTTCAACTTCAAAAAGTGTAAAAATTTTCCTCTAGGTCCCTTAAAGAAATATCTCTCTGCTTGGCTACATGAATCTACTCTATCAATAACAAACTCAGCAATGTACCCTCCAATAATGCTATCAAACCAGATCTACTTCTCTTGACACAACTTTATCAATTCTCTTGACATTCTTGATCAGCGCCGATGTCCAAACCACAGGTGGTCTATATCTGATTTCAAACTAGGTATCTGCTAATCTGGCTAACCACTCGTATAAATCCTTATGAATTCCTCCAAATAAAATCTCGTGTATATCAGTAAAGATATACCTTCCCAACCAATCCTCTGTGCTAATACTAGGGTTCTTATTCTAAGCTCCGACGAAGTCCCTCTCTTGTTCTTCTATCCACTTTTGAATCTCTGTTTTTGATGGAAACCACCTTGACATTCCCTCAAGAAGATCCCGGTCCCGACAATGAAACCATTTGTTGGCACAGGGGCAGGCCCAAGTTTCAACTCTAAAAGTGCACCAACAAACCCTAACTACTGGCCCTTTTGGCAACACCTGCGAAGCAGATGAAGTCTCACCCGAAGTAGCAACAGGGGGTTGTAGGACACATGTGTCTACAACCAGAGGAAATGCAAAGTGAATCCCAAACAACCACTCAGATAACCTATCTATGCATTATCAATATTAAGCTTACTTCACAGATTTATATCTCTGATCTAACATTCATGCAATAACAATATAACAGATAGAAACTAACACAACATCATTCACAAAGAACACAAGATATATGTGGTTTACCCTCTCCCTAGGGCTACGTCCACATAACTATGCTTCTTGATATATTAGATGAAAGAATACAGTTCTATCTATGCACTCAGCTTGCAGATCTCTCTCTCTTTCACTCTTCTCTATCCCCCCTCCCTGCGCACCCAGCTGTAGGGTTGATCTTCACACCCAGATGAAGATCCACAATATAGAATGCTCTCACACACAACACTTCTCTCTCTCTCAATACAACAATGGCATCAACAACAATGATCATCCACAATACTGACACGATGAACAACCAAAACATCCACCAACAACGAACCCCGCTCGACTCTCTTAGACCTTTATTTATACATTACAATGACTCTTGGACAACCCTAGGCCAAAACCTAGGTGTCAAAACCCTAGATGCCTTGACTTGCATTTTCATGGCTTTGCCAGCCTGTCCTTCCTTCTTTTCCGCGAGGTGCTCCAAAGCATCTTGTTGTTCCTGAGTCTGTACTTAAGGCTTTAAAGTACAGTGTCAAGGCATCCGAAAGTATGGTAATGGTTGATAAAGGATTTCATTAACCTTCGGTATAGGAAGCTAATGAAGGTTTCTGCGTTCACGCTGTCTGGCTTCCAACTGTTCCTGGGTTGTGATATCTTGTTCAATCGCTGCCCATGAACGTTCTAATTCTTCCCGGGTATTTGCAGTTCTAAGGATCGTATCGAAAAGACTTAACGCGATATGTGTTTGATCTGATATCATGGGTTGAATATTAGTTTGGGTTGCTGTGGGTACAGTCATTGAGGAACCGTATGAGTATGGAAATGATTTAACAAGAAATTTTAATGCTGTTTCAATTTGGTTGAGATAAGAGAAATTTCGTATGAGAAACAAAATAGAAATACAAACTAAAGGCCCTTTCCTGTAACTGTATGATTTTTAGCAAAAAGTGTGGAATGAGATAAAAAACATCTAGCTGCAAATAACGTAAAATTCCTATCGAAAAAAGACTTACGTACAGACATAAGAAGAAATTGATATGAACATAATTGACCTGGTGTAAGTAAACATAAAATTCTGTAACTGTAACCTGGTCTTACACCCGCTGATAGCTGGTGCAGAGGAAGGACAAGAAACAATTACCGAAAAATGGACTTCCTTCACTATAGTAGTAGTCGCACTAAGTTATAGTGACACCTCTCAATTATGTAGAGCAAAATGAAAAGAAACGAAGAACATAAAAAAACAAACTAATTGTGTAGAGCAAAATGAAAAGAAACAAAGAACATGACCAAACAAACTTGAAATACAGTCGGGACAGAATCGGGAATCTTCAATTTGCTTTGTATTCACTTCCTTCATGAGAAAACTCTATTACAATGAGCACCAAAAAGTCCAGCCCCTGTGCTCTTCTTTCTCTGTTCTATTTATACAAAAAGTGCCAGGTGCTTCCTTTACATGACTCGGTGCATATGATACACCTGTCCGAAAAATTGAATACAAGCTATGGCGGTTCCGTTTGGCAGCTGTTAGGAGCCAAATCACTCCATCTCTTCAACTCCGTTTTCAAGACATGCCAGGTGCTTGTCTCTGCATAGACTCAGTGCATATCCTACATTTGTCCAGGAATTTGGATATGAGCTGTGACGGCTCTGCCTGACAACTGGCTTCGGCAAAATAGCAATCTCGGGCTAATTGCGGAAGTTTATTTCCCATATATGCATCAACAATATCAAGGGTGTCGAGTTGTGTGCTGGGTTGAATTAGATTCTCATCAATTTGAGCCATCCCTGCCCTGTCCATTTTAGATATTTCCATCAAATTTCTCTCATTTTTCTCTTTCATGTCGAGGGAGATCCGCTCCATGTTTATTTGCCTCAGCATCTCTGTGTCTCCTCCACTCTCCATCCCTATTAGTTCAACATTTATGATTTTGAAGGTTTCTTCAAGTGAATTCGTCACTTTTTGTGTCTGCTCTTTGCTTAAAGCAATATCATGCTCCCAGTTCTTTAACAAAATATTGCCCCTAGTCTGTTCGGCAATGGAGAGCCCGGGGGTCTCTGCTGAAAACCTGTTATTGGTAGCTATCACTGCTTCCTGGAAGATGACCTGAGCAGCTTCTGCGTTTCTTTCCTTGACAATCAGATTCTCAGAAATCTGATTCATTAACAAGCAATCTTTTCGAAACTCCCCGATCATGTTTAGTAGACTCTGTTGAGCAGAAGAGAGCCTGCTCCGAATGTCGATTGCTCGGGATTTAACAATATCGATGTCAATCACCTTGCTTCCTGCGACCTCTAACTGAGCCTGTAATTGCGTGATCGTATCCCTCTGGTGGCCGGACTGTACCCGACCATCTCGGATTACTGAATTTGCTTGTTCCAGCTTGGTCTTAAGGACTTCAATTTCTTTCTTGTTGGCCAATTGGGCCAACTCGATTTCTCCGCTTACTTGACTCCTCGCGCTTTCTGCTGCCGAAGCCACCCTGGCCTCAAGAGTCTTGATCAGGCGATTTTTTTCTTTGAGCTGCCTTTTTAACATTTCGACTGAATATTAATTTTCCGTTGCGTACGCTCCCAGCGTTCCTGCGATTTCAGTGGCAAACTCATCCTTCTTTTTATTTCTCCCATCGGTCATCACTTTGAATTTCTTAATAGTGGACTCTCCCTCTTGATAAAATTATCGCTTTACCACAGCTTTCCTCTTTTTGTTGAAGAAGAATTCGTTAGGAGGGAGTTCCTCTGCTTTTATAGGTCTCATCTCTTCACCAAATATCCATCCTTCGCTAACGCCTCCCTGTGCCGACTGCAAGGGTGTGACAGAGGCGATGGGTTTCCCAATCTGCTTCGCACCCTTCCCTGGTGTGCTGAGTGGATCTTGCTCTTTCGGGGGATCAGAGGTCTTCGTTCCCGTCTCTGGATTCTGAGTTTCTGGTGGGTCTGTGTCTTTTATTTCCATCTCCAGACTATGCTCCTTGGGAGGATCAGTATTCTCCTTTTTTGTTTCGGGACTTTTCTCCTGTTCAGGGCTCCTCTCCTTGTCTGGATTTTTCTCCTGTTCGGGGCTTTTTTCCTTTTCGGGCTTCTTCTCTTGCTCTCCTTCCTGACACTTTTTGGGGTTAGAGGTTTTCCCCTCAGAACTTTTGGCTTCCTTTTCTTTATCCTTAGGAAGTCCCAAACCCCCCAGCACAACGGGGAGGCACCTTTTCCGATGCTCCTGAAATTTTAAAACAGAAGCTCTATATTCGGGTGCTAGGGATCCGATTCGAAATTGCACCTCCGAATAGGACTTCGCCCCTTGGAAAACATCATCCGAGGGTGAACATTCATGCTCAAAATTATTTAACCCACAATTTCCCAAATGGGTGCTTACGATTCTCTGCGGATCATGCTTTTTGTACTCAATGTAGACTAGGCTCAAGTCTTCTAAGGCTGCAGCTTCAGCCTTAGCATGTCCAAAATCTAATAATGAATATGAATTTAGCCGAATAGGGAAAGATGGCCATACCTTCTTGGCTGACGCCTTGAGCTCTTTGCTCACTCCGCCGATTACTATTTGCCGAGCAATTTCGCGACAGGCCAACTTGTCGGGAATGAACAACGGTAGTGCCGAGGGAGGAACAACAGCTCCGAACACTCTCAAATAAGAGAATTCTTCTTCTATGTACCAGTCTACAATATGGCTCAGACTCTCGGCAATGCCGTCCGAGATGCGAGGTGGCAAAAGACCAAAAATGGTGACGTGCAGGGGCACCACCACCCAGTTAAAAATCTCATAAATAAACTGGTTCGCGTTATTTTCCCACAGCTTATCGTGGTACTCATGAACAGTATTCTCATGGGCTGGGCTCCAAGCCCAATTCATTAAAGGAAAGGGCGTCAGGGAGCATATCGCGTGCATGAGATATGCGGACATGAAGAATCCGGATGGCTTTTTGGCTGCTTTTTTCTCCCGGTACTCGGTGATCCTGTTGAACAAACTATCGGAGAGCATTTTTGCCCAATTGAAAGAGAAACCTTCTGCTACCTGATAGATGAGAGGTACCCACTGGACGTAAAAATGTGTGGTATCCTCCCGTTCGAAAAGCCGACAAGCCATCATTGCCACATACATAAAATTTGGCTCCAACGAAGAAATTGAATACACGCCCTCGTTATTCACTCTGAATGTCGCGGAACGTGACACCCAATCTTTTATCAAACTTGGCAAGGTTCTGTCAAATTCTTCGCACTCTTTCTTTTTGAAGTCCGCCAGGAATTCTTTTCCATATGTACATTCAGAAGTTGCTGGGAGCTTGTACATAGACTAGATATGTTCAGGTCTAAAAGTCCCGACCATGGCCTGTCGATCACTTAAGATAGTTCTGGAGGGAACGTCGACGTGATCCAATGCCCATCGGATCATATCGTAGTATGGGAGCAACCGAGGTCTGGTTGCAACCAGGTGCATTCCTGACTGAACAATTGCCTTGTACTTTGTGTTCATGTCGTCTTTCACGATATCAAGGTTATCGTCATCAGAATCTGAACAGTTAATCAGCCCAGATTGTAGAATATTTGAAATAGACGACCAGGTGGATACTGAGCCACTCGTCCGAGGTGAAGTATCTGAAACATTGTCCGTACCCTGTGCCACGGCCTCGACGTTTGCTTTCGTTGCTCTCTTCGGCGCCATAGCTGAAGCTTGCCTGTTTGCTCTTCTGCAGTAGACCTGCGTATACATGCGGGAATGAGTTTCCTTGGAGAACAATAAGTTCTATACACTTAAGGGAAGTGTTTTTAGAGGAGAATGAAACTTTCGTATGTATTTGAAAAATACTGTACCTTTGAAAAAAAGCCTGTGAAATTGCGAATAAAACTAGATTTATTTAATAAATCTGATCTTATTTTTTCGTAGATTTACCCTTATTTCTCATAAATGTCATTAATATTGGGCGGCTTTGAAAGGTACTCGGGTTATGAAGTGTAAGCAAGTATCTCGTGAAATGTGCCAACCTTGAAGCGCGGGACAAATTTCGTTTAAATTAAAATTACAAATCTTAAAGACTTAATTAACTTCCTCGCCTTTCGCTGCATCGTGAACTTCTTCTTCGTATTTTAACCCTTTGACTCGCTATATTGTGATGCGGTGATAATTAAGGCCCCAATTAATCTGAGAAAAATCTTAGATTAGGCGCCTAATTAAACTTGCGATAATCATATCGCAACTTCGCGAATCAGGGTTTTGGACACTTTAACTCTATGAAGGAAAAAGCCGAGTCGCGATATGCCGAGAGCCAAAACCAACCAAGGTTAGTTTTTTACCTTTAGTTCTTGACCAAGGTTCTCAGAAAAGTCATCGCGTTCTCGGCTGTCGGGGCTGTAAGAACAAAATCTTGGGTTCTACGAGCGTCGAGGCACGAAATACCGACGATGTCTAATCAAGGGTTAAAGGTTTTACCATAGTCAATTGCCTTGGGTGAAAAATTTGAAAAATGAGTTCGCAGTTTCGCGACTCGGGATTTGAGAATTCAATAATCAAAGTGTCCGACTTGCGATATTTCAAAATAAAACAAAAAGGAAAACATATTGGCGAAAAATGGATCTTTCCTTTTGGAAGTTAAAAAGTATTGCCATTGAGAAGACAAGATTTAAGAGTCTTATGATTTCGGAAGGAAAAGAAAAAACAACTTTAAATCTTAAGCATCGAACGTTGAAAATTGCGCGAGGTGAAAAAACAAAGGCGGCTCCAACATAGGCTCCAACTAGGGATCCCGCTTCCCTGTGAGGCGGGAAGAACAACAGGCCAGGTGCCACAATTGGGTAAATGGAGTCATAGGCTAAAATTAATAGAAAAATCCAAGGAAAAAGATAGAGAGGGGGAAAAGACTTTCATTAGATAACCCAGAAATTTTTTCGAACTCAGATACTCTTTCCAAACACAGCTGAAGTCACCTTCTCAATTTTCCCTTTCCCACTACTAAGTTTGGGGAACGCTTTAAGTCAGTCGTAACGGTCCAAGGATATTCAACAGGTCTTGTGATTCTCAGCTTGCATAAAAAAAAGATATTATATAATCAAAAAATAGGGAAGTCCCATTGGAATTTGGAGAAATGTTCAGGTTTTCAGAAAGCGTTGATTACCAGAGTTAATTGATATTTATGTATAACAACCTTACAGATCTCTCAGACATTGCTTCACTGCCAGTGGGCCTGTTCAGTACCCCGGTGAAGTTGTCTGACCTTTTTTCACTGAGTTTCTTTTCACCACTTCGGAAAATATTCATGCGTTTAAACGCTAAGACGAGGGCAATCATTTCTGAATTTCCTTTCATCATCTTAATGGATTAGGTGGGGGCAATCATTTCTGAATTTCCTTTCACCACCTGTCTCAGTATTTATTTATTTTTTAAACACGAAGATGGGAGCAATTAGTTTACATCAGGGCTGAGATCTGTGTAATATTTTTTATCAGAGGTCTGTCAACTTATTTTGATCACTCGGTATCAACCTTCCTTTGACCCTCACAAGACCTTTAGTTCTTAGGGAGACATGGGAGAATAAATAAAATTTTAAGGAAGTTCAAGCAAGCTTTGATTTTTCGGACACTATTGAAAATCCTAGGAAAGTTAGATTCGCTATAAACGTTCCTTTGCTTAGCAGAGGATCAGGTAGTTGCGAAGACCAGCTTTCTTATTAAGATCCGCTTCGGAATCCCTGAGGTTTGAATCGCAAAATCTTTACCCCTTCTCCAAGGTTTGGGAAAATAGTGAGTTACTAAAAGCTAGGTCCAAATATAAACGGAAAACGAGGCAGCAATCAAATGGTCTTAATATAAAACAGGCCATAACATTTTCTGGACTAGTCTTTGGATGCATTTGGGAGCAAAAATTATGAGTGACTGTTTTTGAATTTAACATATTCGTTCAAATTTTAGTTTAAAGATCAAAGCCAAAAATAATCCTGTTATCTAACCCTTTATAATGCAATTTGAACAATGTCATTTTAGATTGCTAAAAACAACCTTTCATGATCTCTGAGTATTTAGAAAACTCACCTCTGTTTTCTCTTTTCATTTTCTTTGGGGATTATGAACTATTCTTATGTATCACCTGTTTTATGGCGCCCTATTTCCAATCACTGATCCGCACCTTAAGTCTTGAGCTAATTTCGCCTGAAGCTAGAACCCTGCAACAAACGAAAAATCTGATTTGAAAATGTGTTGAAAATTTAAGAACGAAAACCCAAAATTTGAAAATAAATGTCAGAATAAAAACATAAATATGTACAAGATTCATAATAAAATTTATTTATTTACAAGTATATGTATATATAATTTATTTATTTTTTATTTTATTTTCTTTTCTACCCAACCACTGTCACGTCATATGGTGCTTTAGATATCGCCCGTTGACAGGGGCACTTAGGACTTCTCCATCAATGTTTTCCAGAAGAAAGGAATTCTTTCCTTCTGGAGCCGAGACTCTGAATGGTCCATACCAAAGGTGGTCAAATTTTCCATGCTTTGCGGCTTCTTCCCTTCTCGCATCCCATCTCAACACTAAGTCACCTGGGAGGAACTCTCTATCCTTCACCTTAAGGTCGAACAGTGCTTTCATATCATCCTGGTATTTTTGTATTTTCTCATCAACCTCCACTCTAAACTGTTGAACCTCAATGAGTTGGTTAATTCTTCTGGTCACATGATTGGGTTCTTTGTTTTGATCCTGCCATAATTTCATCACTGGCAATGCTAAGTTTATGGGGAGAACCGCCTCGGTTCCATATACCATTTGAAACGGCGAAATGCCGATATATCTTTTAGTGCTAATGCGGTTTGCCCATAGTGCGTGCTTTAAATGTATATGCCAGGACCTCTTGTTTTCATTCAGTACCTTTCTGATTACATTTACCAGGCTCTTTTTAGATGATTCGGCCAGCCCATTTCCCTGAGGGTAATAAGCAGTGGAATGGCCGAGAACTATACTGTACTTCTGGCAGAAGTCGATCATAGCCATGGATTTGAAAGCCTGGGCGTTGTCGGTAACAATCTTTCGAGGGCACCCGAATCTGGACAAGATGTTATCTTCCAAAAAGTCAATCACCACCGAGTCTGTTGCCCTTTTAGTTGGAATTGCTTCCACCCACTTTGTAAAATAATCTGTGGCTGTTAAGATCCATTTGTGCTGAGCACTGGAATGGGGATTAATTTCCCCTATAAAGTCTAATCCCCATTGCTGAAATGGGGCTTCGGTTTTGACTGGAACAAGTGGTAGTGCAGGGAGTTTTTGTTTACCAGCGAATATTTGACACGAATAATAGGCACGTACTTTGGCATTAACGTCTGAAAATAGTTTCGGCCAATAGTATCCGGCCCTCAAGATCTTATAGGTTGTGGCTCTCCATGCATGGTGTCCTCCACAGATTCCTTCATGAAATTCTTCTATAACTCGTGGAGTCTCTGACTCAACCAGACAAACCAGTAAAAATCCGAGTGGGTCCTTCCAATATAATTGATTGTCTGAGATGCAATATTTGACAACATGTAGTTTTAAAGTTCTGTATTTGGCTGGTGTTAGTCCATCTGGACATTTCAGGTTTAACAAGTAGAAAACTATATCTTTATACCAGCCTGACGACATGAATTTTTCTTCAACCTTGTTTGGATATGTCTGGTCATCTGACTCTTGCAAATATGTGTCCTCGTCTTCCCCTTGTAGGCAATTGATGTCAAGAGCTCTAAGATTTGACTCAGCCAATAGTTTGGCCAGACCCTTTCCTTTTATCAATTTAGTTGGCTTAATTTCCAGATCAAATTCTTGAATCTTAGCGAGCCAGCGCCCTCGTTTTCCATCACTGTCAGGCTGTACCAATATATCTTTCACAACACTGGTTGGTACATACGCGATAATTTTTGAATGTAGAACGTAAGTTCTAAATGCCTTTAGCGCTTTCACCATTGCGTATGCCTGTTTTTCCATTATATCATATTTTAGTTCGGCGTCCCTAAGGCTCTTGCTAAAAAACGCGATCGGGCGTTCAAAGCCTTCGTCATCTTTTTGCAGCAATACCGCGGCGATAGTATGTTGAGAAGCGAATGAGAAGATGAGGAAATCTTTCAAGTAATCTGGGCTTGTTAACACAGGTGCCTCGCTGATGACTCTTTTAATATGCTCGAACGACGCTTTAGCCTCGGTTGTCCAGTTTACTCTGCTATCTTTCTTTAGCATTCCTGTGATCAATTTGACAATCTCAGCGAAATTTGGTATAAACCTTCGTAAAAAATTTGTTGTTCCTAAGAAAGCTTGAATTTCTTTAACATTTCTAGGAATCCTAATAGTTTGTATCGCTTCAACCCTCTTAGGATCAATCTTGATCCCATCCTTAAATACAATATGCCCCAGAAGCTTACCTTCCTGCATAGCGAAATGTGATTTCTTTGGGTTCAAAGACATACCATACCTGCGACATTTTTCGAAAGTTTGTTTTAAGTGGATCAAATGTTCTTCATCGGTTTTAGAAAAAACCGTCAAGTCGTCAAGGTAGATTACTACGAACTTATCTCTTTCACCAATGAAAGCGATATCCATGGCATGCTGGAAGGTAGCCCCTGCATTCATTAAACCAAAAGGCATTTTATCATACATAAATGTACCCCATGGTGTGGTGAAAGCGGTTTTTTCTCTGTCTTGCTCGTTCATGGCGATTTGGTTGTACCCAGAAAACCCATCTATCATAAACATTCGATTTGCTCCAACTACCCTTTCCAGGACGTGATCCATTTTAGGAAGTGGATAATTATCTTTAAGAGAGGACCTGTTCAAGTTCTTGAAATCCACACACAGTCTGATTTCTCCGTTCTTTTTTCTGACATGGACCAAATTTTCTACCCAGTCTGAGTACCTCAGAGGTACAATTATTTTCTCATCTAGGAGCTTCTTAACTTCCTTTTCAATAACGGGCAACAAAATGGGGTTAAACTGCCTGAGCTTCTGCTTAAAAGGATTGACTCCAGGCTTCAAAGGTATCTTGTGCTCAATTATAGAAGTATCATATGTTCGAAGCTCATCATAGGACCAGGCGAAAACGTCTTTATATTGTCTGAGTAAGTCCCTATACTGGTTTTTTACCTTAGGAGGGAGGAATTTAGATATCTTTACTATCCTGGAATCTTTTTCAGTTCCTATGTTGCAATGCTCCACCTCTTCTGGTTGGGGTTGTAAAGTGGACTTCACAGGTATGTTGTTCTGATCGAAGAGACTTTCCAAAGGAATTAAGCCTTTCGGTATTTGGTTATTTTTAAGGACCAACATGCGATGATCCGCTATCTTTTCTCAGAAGGTTTCAGGATTTTCATCTTCTTGCATAATCCACCTCGGGTCATTTTGGTTTTCTTGGTCTGGATGGGTTTCAGAGAATTCACCTATTGCTGTAAGAAATTTTTGAATCTGTTCGTCATCCTCAAAGACCTGCCAGTGCCAGACATTGTCTGGTATGGAGGGTTTATACCTAATTTCAATATGATATTTCAGCTTAACATTTGTGGGAGGGAAAAAGGTCGAGGCTGCCTTAGCCAATGCGTCAGCATGTAGATTCTCTGTGCGAGGAATAAAATGGACTTTTATAG
>SNQJ01S0200268.1:12081-22754 GCA_010110895.2 Picea sitchensis | reverse complement strand
TATACTCGGTGACATTATTTGTGGTGTCACCTAAGCATATACCTCCGGAAGATAACAACTAGCCCTGAGGTGTAAAGATTACCCAAGCTGCAAAGGCAAGCCTTTGAGTGTGCCGACTAGCATCGTCTACATACCCAACAAACACCTCGGAATCACTTGACATCTGCCATATTGACGAAAGATAACATCAATGACACGTCCATAACATTTAAAAGAAACTGTTAGCAACAATTGTGGTATCGGGGAACAAAGGTCTGCAGGACTGCACGATAAGTGCCCAAGCGCTGCACACAGAAGAAATCTGCTTGGGGCCTGAGTCAAGCAAGTGATCCTGATCATGGACATGAGAAGTGGTGAAAGCTCTGTAGGAGCGCCTCATCGAAAATCAGGATATTGGGGATCCCGGGAGCTAGAGTTTTATGCATTTCAGAATCGCGATTCGCGATTTCCCGATAGGCGGGAACGACTGTCAATCATGGAGGATAGATGGTAGACTTTGTAATGAGGAGCGGACCGTTGACAGGTCAGCATTCATGAGCCATCGTGGATCGGGAAATCGTGAGTCCGTAGGATGTGTGTTCGTTGACATTGCAAACCGCGAAATCCCAATGGAAAGAATGGTCAAAGGCATATGGTGGTGGTCACTTGAGCCGGGGCCTAGTCAAAGGGCTCACACGGAAGGCACATCGAGGATCGGGGAGTCACAAGTCCCTTGAACAAAAAAACCATGTCATCACGAACGCCGAAACTCCGATGGGGGGTTTGGCTATGGTCACGCGGAGACAGGTCATTTGGATCATGTTTTAGCCGGTAGGGGCTAGCTCCTAGGAGGAGGAGCTCATCGCACATCGGGATATCGGAGATCCCAGAGGCAAGGAGTTCATGCATATCGAACTCGCGAATCTTGAATCCCCGAAATCCCAAAACCTCATCACATACCTCTATTACCTATCCCTTGCTGCCACGTCCTATCCCCATGTCATGCCAACCACAGCTTCTTCCCGGCCCCTGTGTTCCCTCCACCTGGCTCATTCACTTCGAAGCCCACGAATTCTTCCGTTTTCATTTGCCCTATCATTCTCCCTCTGCCACATCCATCCGTATGGCCTCTCCCCATTTCATCTCCACACCGAGCATGTCAAACCACCCCTACCTGATCACCGTTCATTCACCACTTCGTGTCAAGTTCTCCAGTCATGACGACGGCCTCCACGTCTACCCGCTAGTCCCGCCATGAATTCTCTGAAGCAGATCCAAATGGAAGAATGAGAAGGGCCCCATATACTATAGGTACAGAATCGACTGGGGCCTTTCTCGATCCCAATGAAGCAGTTATTGCAGCAGTTGATGGTGGTTAGACATCATTTCCACCTTAAATGGAAAGTCTAGAAATGATTGAAAGCTTGTCAATTCATTCACAAGTCCTTTTGGAGAACGATTGCGTTTGACTGAAGTTCGCAATTGTCCAGAGACTGTAGGCGCAGTAAAAATGTAGACGTAATGTTTTCAATGCGATGTCTCGAATTGGATTCTATGTTTTTTCTCTAAGTATTTAGAGAAGTTTTTCTCACATTTTGTGGGTATCGATGGTTGAGTTGAGCTCCCGGTTGTAAATTTTTAATGAAGCATTGTTGCTCTAGTTATGTATGAACTTTTGAGAATTCTTGCCTTATGAATGGCAGTTTCTTTCATGTCTTTGTTTATGTGGTGTTAGAGCAGCTCAGAATTGGAGGATCTTGTCGAGTTGTAGCTATTATAGGATGATGTTGTAATGGATCACTGTAATAGTTGCACTGTCTCTAATCAGTTCTTGTGATTTCCTCAGTGCTGAGTGACTTGGAATTGGAGGATCCAGTCAAGTCCCCTTTTAGTTCCTTGAGACCCTGAACCAAACAGATTTTTCTTTCAGAGTCTTTCTTCTGCAAACTGCCGAAATCCTGGTGCCCAAGTTGTTTGCTCACTTTTCCTACTAAGTCTTCCACCTATTCATCTTATAATAAACCCACTGGCTAAATTTAGGATTCCAGACCTCCTTTTCTCTTTACATACCAGACCTAGTCCCTGAGTTAGAATGATATTTCCTTGAGTCTTACCTCCATTTGATCATCCCTTTAAACAAATCGTGACATAAAACTGATGGGTGTCGAGATCTGCTCCTGCAAGCAATCTAGGAGTGACTTCTGACGCTAACATTTCTGGCGCCATTGTCGGGGATCGAAATTGAAGATTTTTTCCCTGGGTAGAACGACATTGATCATCTGAATCTGAAGGTGCATCGGATTATCGAAGCCTTTCATGATTGCTAATTCGCACCTGGCAACTCAATTGTGACGACTCCGCTGGGGAGAACCTGCTCTGTTAATTATGGCTTTCAGAGGCAGGCATATGCGGTCTCATCCACAACTGCCTCTAGCTACGCCTGAAATAGATCCAGAGGTGGTGCTCAGAAAGGGGAAGGCCTCTGAAGAAGAAACATCCATCATTAAACCAGGTAATCCACCATATCCTTCTGTTGGATCTCCTTTTTCTTCCCCTCAGTTATTTGACATGCCTGTCTCTGCAGTTTCTCGTTTCCTAAATTTTGGGAGTGTTCATGTTGAGTTTTCCTCTCCTGGTCTGGGTCCGGAGGGTCAAGACCTTGTCACTCCCCTCTCTCCTGAAGCTATACCCTGGCATAGACCCACAACCACTGAAGATTTCCCCACTCTTGCACAAGGAGGAGCACTTGCTAACTTGAGCTCGATAGCCCGTTCCTTGGATCACCTCTTGTTTCCCACCCCACTCCGAGATTCATTCCCGGTAGCCCCTTCGCGAACTCCTTCTCCTCCAAATTCTCCTCCACCTAATATTCCCATGGCTGGTGCCAATCCCCCTCTAAATAGAATGGACGCCATCGTTGTTGCTAGGTATGCTCCCTTGATCTTACCTCAGCCCATGAATCCTTTCCCTGCTGGATATTACTTGAAATATATGCCCAAGTTCACCAGGGAAGGGGACATAACTGTGGAAGAACACCTGGCTTCTTTCTACAGTTATGCAGACAACCTGAACATTGGAAATGAAGATGTCTGGATGAGGGTTTTCATCCAGAGCCTGGATGGTGAGGTGAGGAAATGGTTTAGAGGATTAGCTCCCAGATCTATTGTTGGAATTGAAGCCCTGGATAATGCTTTCCTGAGGCAGTGGGGAGATAAGAAGGATTTCATGTATTATATGACTGAGTTCGGGTCTCTGAAGAAGATGGAAGGAGAGTCTGTCTCTGATTTCTCCAAAAGATTCAATAAAATGTACAATAAGATTCCTGATGAAATAAAGCCATTAGAAGCCTCGACCAAGATGTCTTATGCTAGTGCGTTTGGCCCCGATTTCTGTCTTTTATTGAGAGAAAGAAAAGCCGCCTCCTTGGCTCAAATGCAAGATGCAGCCATAGAAGTGGAATCCAATGTATTAGAATCCAATAGACTGAGGAATGAGGCTGACACAGGCAGAAGAAAGGGAAAATCCAAAGTCTCGACTTCTGGCCCATTGGTGCCCCACCTTCAAGTAGATGAGCTGACCAAGATGGTGAAGTCTTTGTCTACAGAGATGGAAAGAATGAAGGTAGAGAGGAGGCAAGCATACAAGGGCCCTCAGAGCACCAAAAACAAAGGATGTTTTCAGAGGCTGAATAATATCGCTTCCCCGATGATGCAAAGAGACAGAGATGACCAGAAAATTCAGGCCCCTTTTCAAAACAATTTTGTGGCTGAGGGAGAAGAAGGGGAAACAGACGAACTTGAGCCTGAAATCCATTTCTTTGGAGATACTCCTCCTTTTCCTCATCTCACTCAATCTGCATATGAGGAGTCTCTCATGGAAAGTCAGCTAAATGAATTGAGCAAGGAAGAAAAGGCTGGCGACAGTCAAGGCAGGTACAACCTGAGGTCCAACAAGAGGACAACAACACCTGATATTCCCGAGAAATCCACTAGAACAGAAAATCCTGCTAACGTAGTAGCATATGTTCATAGAGGTAAGAAGGCCCAACCCCTCTCTCCCGTTGTCCATAATCATGTTCCTAAAATAAAATAAATTCCAAAGCCTACATCTTCTTTTAACTTCGAGCATGAGATCCAAAAGATCAGGATCCCTTTGCCCCTCACTGAGCTGATTAAACATGATGAATTCAAAAAATGCTTCTCTGAGATTTTACAGTCTGAAGCCTCATGCCTTCCCTCAGACTCCATAAACCTCCAAGATGAAAAGCCAGCAGTTGTCCTGGGCCCCATGGTAGAAAACAAAGATGACTCATCTCCCCCTTTCTACACATCCCTAAACGTACATGATAAAGTGTTGCACAACTGCTTGATGGATTCAGGGGCCTCTCACAACCTCATGCCCAAAAATGTCATGGAATAATTAGGGCTAGAAGTTACCCGAGCCTATCATGACCTCTATTCCTTTGACTCCAGGAGAGTTCAGTGTCTTGGAGTGATCAAAGAACTGGTTGTGACCTTGTTTCAACTACCCATGAAGAGTGTGGTCATGGATATTGTAGTAGTTGATGTCCCCCCCAAGTTCGGTATGCTATTATCAAGATCTTGGATAAAATGACTGGGGGAACCTTGCAAATGGACCTCATATATGCTACTATCCCAGTGTTTGGGGGAGAGAATAGGAGACTGTATAGAGAAGCCCAGCTGGCTTACATAATCAGTGATGAATCCAACCCCACCAATCATCCCATCTTCGCCTTGGACACTGATTTAGGCTCCAGCTTGCTACAGCTCACACATGCCCCCAAGCCTCCTCTCAAACTCAGAAAGTAGCCCACTGTTCCCCTTGCAGTTTCTCCATTCGTCACCCCAATCTGGAAAATGTTCTTTGATGGAGCCTTTTCCCGAGAAGGCGCTGGAGTTGGAGTGGTTTTTGTGTCACCTGCTCAGGAAACCATATCCCTGTCATACAAATTAGAATTTGAAGTTTCCAATAATGTGGCAGAGTATGAAGCTCTTGTCCTGGGGCTAAGAGCTGCAAAGGAAATGGGAATTCAGGAAGTAGCAGTTTTTGGAGATGCGGAGTTGGTGATTCAGCAGGTCAGGAACGCTTATCAGGATAAGCATCTTCGACTCAGGAGTTACAGGAATGAGGTTTGGGACCTTATTGACAGTTTCTTCTCAGCGTTTAATATTTCTTTCATCCCAAAAGAGGAGAACACCATGGCAGATTCCTTGGCTACATCGGCTAGAAATTTCAAAGTACCCTTTCCGCCCAAATTCAGATATGATGTAGAGGTAAAATACAGGCCCTCCATACCTGACAACGTCAAACATTGGAAGGTATTCGAGGATGGTCTCAAGGTCAAGAGGTTCTTGGAGACTGTCGAAGAATTTTCAGAAATGCACATTGACCAAGATGTAGTCTCAGAGGAAAAGCTTAATGGGGGTAATTTTCTGAATAAGATTGTAGGGCATGACATTGTACAGCTGCCTAGCAACCACATTCCCAGAGGACTAGTTCCTTTGGAAAGAATTTTTGATGAAAATGATGTATCGTTAAAGGGAAAAGTCTCATAGGAGGACGTTGGTACTATTCAGTGCAACATTGGGACCGAGGGTGAGCCCAAGTTTGTCAAATTGTCAAAGAGTCTGACAGAGGAGCAGAGGTCCGGATACATTGGGCTTTTGAGGGAATTTGTTGATGTGTTTGCCTGGACCTACGAAGACCTCAAAACCTATGACACCTCTGTCATCGAGCATAAAATTCCATTAAAGGAGGGGTCAAAGCCGTTCAGGAAGAAGTTGAGACAGATTAATCCCATGTTGCTGCCTATCATGGAGAGGGAAGTGAAGAAGCTGCTTCAAGCTCAAATCATTGTGCCACTAAGATATTCAGAGTGGGTGGCCAACTTGGTGCCAGTAAGGAAAAAGAATGGAGAAATCCGACTCTGTGTAGACTTCAGAAACCTGAACAGAAGCTCACAGAAGGATAACTACCCCTTGCCAAAGATGGAACATATACTGCAGAGGGTGGCAGGAGCTTCTAGGATGTCCATGATTGATGGTTTCTCTGGCTACAATCAGGTCTCTGTTCTTCCTGAAGACAGAGAAAAGACAACATTCACCATTCCATGGGGCACATTCATGTATGCCAAGATGCCATTTGGACTAATGAACGCAGGGGAAACTTTCTAGCGTGCCATGGACATAGCTTTCACCGGGGAAAAGGATAAATTTGTGGTCATTTATCTGGATGACATCATAATATTTTTAAAATCTGATAAAGAACACCATCGCCATCTCAGGAAAGTTTTCTTGAAATGCAGAAATTTTGGCATTTCATTAAACCCCAAGAAATCTCTATTCGCCATGAAGGAGGGAAAGTTATTGGGCCACATAGTATCAGCAGAAGGAGTCAGGATTGACCCCAGCAGAGTTGAGGCGATACAAGCCTTATCCATCCCGAGGTCCAAGAAGGAGGTTCAATCTTTCCTCGGTAAAATTAATTTTCTGAGGAGGTTCATACCTAACTTTGTTGAGGAGGTAAAGCTTATAACAACCATGCTAAAGAAAGAGAATGAAGTAAGGTGGACCCCTCAATCGCGGCATTCTTTTGAACAAATCAAGAAGGCCCTGACTGAAGCTCCTGTGCTTATCAATCCTGATTACTCGAAGGATTTCCTTATTTTCTCCTTTGCCTCGCCTGATACAATGGCTGCTATTCTATTAAAGACAAATGACAGTGGGCTAGAGAAGCCTATTGCTTATTTCAGCTGAGCATTGAGGGATGCCAAAGTTAGGTATGACACTATGGAGAAACAGGCTTATGCTCTAGTAAAATCTCTCAAAGATTTTAGAACCTATATCCTGCAATCAAAGATCATCGCCTATGTCCCCTCGGCTGCTGTTAAAGACATTCTTGTTCAGCCTGACATAGACGGGAGAAGGAGTAAATGGATAGCCAAAATCCTAGAATTCGACCTGGAAATAAGGCCCACCAAATTGATCAAAGGGCAAGGTTTAGCCAAGATGTTGGCTGAAGCAAATTGCCAAGCGTTGGTGATAAGTGTCATCAACGAATTCTCAGGTATTCAGCAGGATCGACCGCCTGACGTAGACCATCAAAGGGAGCCTCCATTGGCTTGATGTCCTTGGTATAAGGATGTCATATAATTTATGCAAGAGTTGCGGCCTCCAGATGGCCTACAAAAGAGTAAAGCAAGAGCTCTAAATCTCAAAGCAGTCAGGTACTGCCTGATCAATCAGGTGTTATATTGGAAAGACCCCCTGGGGGTGCTTTTAAAATGCATAAGTCCACCAGAGGCTGAGATGATCGTGGTTGAATTTCATAGCGGCCTGTGTGGAGGGCACCATTTCTAGAGATCCACAGCTCACAAAAGCCTCAAGGCTGGATACTACTGGCCTACTGTGTTCACTGACGTCTGCAAAGGGGTCAGAGCCTGCATCAAATGTCAAAAATTTGCAGGAAAGCATCAACTCAGGTCTCTATCGTTAAATCTGGTGGTGGTTTTGGGGCCTTTTCAGTAGTGGGGCCTATATTTCATTGGAGAAATTCACACTCCCTCCAGTGGGTGGCATAAGTGGATCCTGACTGCTATAGATTTCTTTACCAAGTGGATTGAAGCTATCCCCACCAGGAGTGCCTCCCACAAGGTAATCATTGGATTCTTGGAGGACCTCATCACAAGGTTCGGCTGCCCGAATAAGATTGTCACCGATAATGCAACCGCTTTCATGTCTGAACCACTAGCCAAGTTCTGTGAACAGTTAGGGATCAAATTGATTCATTCCACCCCATATTATCCACAGGGAAACGGTCTAGTGGAATCCTCCAACAAAAGCCTGATAAGGATCATCAAAAGGTTGTTGGAAGACAACAAAAGGGTATGGAATTCAAAGTTGAAATTCACCCTCTGGGCCAATCAGGTGACTACAAAGAGATCTATAGGTCTCTCCCCTTTCCAGTTAGTCTATGGAGCCAAAGTTGTCTTCCCTCCTCAGCTGGCCATTCCCGTAGCGAAATTCTTCAAGTATTATCAAGAAGAGCCGAATGACATGATCAGAAGGATTCATCAGCTAGTAGAGGTCCATCAGGCTAGGGAGAAGACAGTGGACAGGATTCAGTACCATCAGCAAAAGATCAAGCAGGTCTTCGATAAGAAGGCCAAGAAGGAGCAGTTCCAGATAGGAGACCTGGTGCTGAAGTGGGATGCTCCTAAACAAGATAAGGGCAAACATAGTAAATTTGAAGCCCTATGGATTGGGCCTTTCAGAATCTCCGAGACTTTCTCAAATAACACATACAAGCTGCGAGATTTGGAAGGTGAAGAAGTTTTTAGCAGCCCAGTGAATGGGCATTTCCTTAAAAAATATATTGTCTGAGCCTCCAGTGGCTCCTTTGTGTGTAAATATTGTCCTTTGTTCTTTTAATCATTGTTGTTTCTATTTTTTGTGACCTAATAATGACTCCATAGCCCAACAGCAAGGCACTGGAATTGCAAAACGAGTCCTTAGAGTATCACAGGGATGACTCTATCCCCAATGGAGCCTAATGTTAGCAACAATTGTGGTATCGGGGAACAAAGGTCTGCAGGACTGCACGATAAGTGCCCAAGCACAACACATAGAAGAAATATGCTTGGGGCCCGAGTCAAGCAAGAGAGCCTGATCATGGACATGAGAAGCGGCGAAAGCTCCACAGGAGCACCTCATCGGAAATCGGGATATCGGGGATCCCTGGAGCTAGAGTTTTATGCATTTCAGAATCGCGATTCGCGATTTCCCGATAGGCGGGAAAGGTTGTCAATCATGGAGGACAGATGGCAGACTTTTCAACGAGGAGCGGACCGTTGACAGGTCAGCAGTCATGAGCCATCACAGATCGGGAAATCGCGAGTCCAGAGGATGCGTTTTCATTGACATCGCAAACCGCAAAATCCCGATGGAAAGAATGGTCAAAGGCATATGGTGGTGGTCACTTGAGTTGTGGTCTAGTCAAAGGGCTAGCATGGAAGGCGCATCAGGGATTGGGGAGTCACGAGTCCCGTGAACACAAAAACCGTGTCATCGCGAACACTAAAACTCCGATGGGGGGGTTTGGCTATGGTCATGTGGAGACAGGTCATTTGGATCATGTTTTAGCCGGTAGGGGCTAGCTCCTAGGAGGAGGAGCTCATCGCACATCGGGATATCATAGATCCCAGAGGCAAGGATTTCGTGCATATCGAACTCGCAAATCCCGAATCCACGAAATCCCGAAACCTCATCACATACCTATATTACCTATCCCTTGCCGCCACGTCCTATCCATGTGTCATGCCAACCACATTTTCTTCCCGACCCCTGTGTTCCCTCCACATGGCTCATTCACTTCGAATCCCATGAATTATTCCATTTGCATTTTCCCTATCATTCTCCCTCTACCACATCCATCCATATGGCCTCTCCCCATCCCATCTCCACACCGAGCATGTCAAACCACCCCTGCCTGATCACCGTCCATTCACCACTTCATGTCAAGTTCTCCAGTCATGACGACGGCCTCCACGTCTACCTGCTAGTCCCACCATGAATTCTCCGAAGTAGATCCAAATGGAAGAATGAGAAGGGCCCCATATACTGTAGGTACAGAATTGACCGGGGCCTTTCCCGATCCCAATGAAGCAGTTATTGCAGCAATTGATGGTGGTTAGACATCATTTCCACCTTAAATGGAAAGTCCAGAAATGACTGAAATCTTGTCAATTCATTCACAGGTCCTTTTGGAGCATGATTGCGTATGACTGAAGTTCACGATTGTCCAGAGACTGCAGGCGCAGTAAACATGTAGACGTAATTTTTTCAATGCGATGTCTTGAATTGGCTTCTATGTTTTTTCTCTAAGTATTTAGAGAAGTTTTTCTCACATTTTGTGGGTATCGATGGTTGAGCTGAGCTCCCGGTTGTAAAGTTTTAATGAAGCATTGTTTCTCTGGTTATGTATGAACTTTTGAGACTTCTTGCCTTATGAATGCCAGTTTCTTTCATGTCTTTGTTTATGCAGTGTTAGAGCAGCTCGGAGTTGGAGGATCCAGTCGAGCTGTAGCTATTATAGGATGATGTTGTAATGGATCACTGTAATAGTTGCACTGTCTCTAATCAGTTCTTGTGATTTCCTCAGTGCTGAGTGACTTGGAATTGAAGGATCCAGTCAAGTCCCCTTTCAGTTCCTTGAGACCCTGAACCAAACGGATTTTTCTTTCAGATTCTTTCTTCTGCAAACTGTCGAAAGCCTGGTGCCCAAGTTTTTTGCTCACTTTTCCTACTAAGTCTTCCACCTATTCATCTTATAATCAACCCACTGGCTGAAGTTAGGATTCTAGACCTCCTTTGCTCTTTACATACCAGACCCAGTCCCTGAGTTAGAATGATATTTCCTTGAGTCTTACCTCAATTTTATCATCCCTTTAAACAAACCGTGACATAAAACTGATGGGCGTCGGGCTCTGCTCCTGCAAGCAATCCAGGAGTGACTTCTGACGCTAACAGAAACTAAAAAGTAATAGTACAAAGACTATACATATGTTACAAAAATTTACCCACAGTGACCTGCCTATGAGTAATACTTCTTGAGGTAGAGCCCATTTCTAGGGTCCGCCAAAGCATTCCCTTCAAAATCAACCAGATGATAAGCAC
>SNQJ01S0200268.1:0-12071 GCA_010110895.2 Picea sitchensis | reverse complement strand
AAGTAGTCTACAGCTACGATGATATAGCGTTTCCCCCTTGTTGAAGGGGGGTTGCAAGTAGTGTAATCAATCCCCCACTTGGTGAAGGGACCAACTATGATGACAGGAAACATGGGAGCAGGATGTGCCCTCATCTTCCGAGAGAAGATTTGGCATGGATGACACTTCTTGACCGATTCTATACAATCTTTGATAAGTGTCGACCAGAAGTAACCTGCTCGTAGAATATTTTGGGTTATTTCCAACCCAGACAAATGACCACCACAAGCTTCGGTATGGAAATCGTTAAGCATGATAATTGCCTCCTCGTGAGTGATACATCAATGTAGGATGCAGTCTACACCTCTCTGATACAACGTATCATCGATTATGAGATAATTCTTAGCCTAATGGCGTATACATCGACGCTCATCACGAGAAATAGAAGTGGGGCACTTCAAAGTCTGGAGATAGATAAGTATATCTCTGTACTAGGGATCTGAAGATGTGATCAAAAACATATCTCCATGGATAGGCGATTCTTCAGGAACAACGTCACCTGACTCAACCAAAAGTTCTGAAATAAGCTCTGCGAAGACCAATGACTTTTTGGACATTGCTTAAACGAAGTCTAAGTCAAACTCCTGGAGGATGACTATCCATCTACTTATTTTTCTGCCTATTACCCATCGTGTCAACATGTACTGGAATGGATTCACGACAGCAATGACAGTGGTCTTGCGAAACAGAACATAATGACGGAACCATTGAACAACATGAACTTTTTCCAACACAAGTTTTTCAATATGAGAATAATTGAGTGCCATTCCTACGAGGCCTTGGCTCAGGTAATAGATCACGTATTTTGAGAATAAATCGTCTTTCTGAACTAAAACCATGCCAATGGTTGACTCTGCTACAGCCAAATATAATAAGAAATATTTGTTATAGTTAGGTGGTAGGAGTAGAGGGGCAGTTGTGAGGGCATGTTTTAATGCGTCGAAAGAGCGTTGAGCGGCATCATCCCAGTAAAAAGGAACGTCTTTCTTTAGTAAGCGCATAAATCCCTTTGTGATTTCAGCATAGTTGGCGATGAAGTATTGTAAAAAGTTTGCCTTGCCTTGTAGACTCTGAAGTTGAAGGATTGTGCATGGGGGGGGAAATTGGATTATTTCCTCCACCTTGAGAGGATCGACCATGATCCCTGTTGTTGATACGATGAAACCTAACAAACGTCATGACATTACGCAGAAGCTACACTTGTTTGGATTCAAGCGAATCTGAAAGTAGCGACAGTGTTCAAAAATAAGTCTAAGGTGTGGGATGATCTGTTCTCTTGCGAGATCATGATGATAAATCATCTAGATAGGCCTCGACTATATGCTTGAGATCATGAAAAGCAAAAGACATGGCCTGCTGGAATGTGGCTCCATCATTTTTAAGACCAAAAGGCATCTTACGATATGCGAATGTACCCCAAGGACAAATGAATGTCATTTTTTGTTGGTCTTCAGGTTTGATTTGGATTTGATTATATCCCAAAAAACCATCCATGAAAGAAAAGGCTTCGCAACCAGCACATTCATCAATGATCTGGTCTATGAATGGTGTTGGAAAATTATCTTTGGGAAATGCCTTGTTCAAATCATGGAAATTGGTACATACATGAATCGTGCCTTGTTTTTTATTGACTGGCATAGGATTTGACACCCATTGAGTCAAATGGATAGGATAGATAAAACCTGCCTTTAGCAATTTCTCTACCTCAATCTTGATGGCTACTGATTTCTTAGGATTAACTGGATGAAGCTTCTGTTGGATAGGCTTGGCATCAGGATATGTTTTGATTTCATGTTCAACTATTTTTGGATCGATACCTAGCATTTCCTCATAAGACCTGGCAAAAACATCATGGAATTCTTTGAAAAGATCCGTGTAGATTTGAATCTCTTCGGGGGAGAAATCTTCTCTGATGAAGATGTTCTCCACGACGCCTGGGTTTCGAGAGATGTTGATTGGTATAGTTTCAGTGATAGTTTCCATATTTCCCTCAGCATAAATTTGATGTGTAGCTAAGAGATTAATAGGACATGACTGATCTCCCGTCATGGTCACGGTGAATTCTCTTGCTTCGATTCAGATTAACTCTGGGAGAAAATATGATCTATGATGAAGATCTTCCTAAGGTTTGTTTGGACTATTTATTGCTTCGATTACTGCTTTGTCAGAAGGTAAGACTAAGTCTAATGAAGTGGTTTTGGTGAGAGAACCCTAAGCCCAAATAGGCTCTAGAAGTGGATCTAACTCCTATGCAGGAGTCAGATCAGCATTAGCTAAAGCTTGTTGGACTAAAGAGTATGCTACTTCAGTGGTAAATAAGGGCATGGACATGCCTGGGTGCCCTGTCTCATCCATCGTGGCCGATGGGGAAGGAAGTATCCATGGATCCTCGAAGTAAGTCATGCAGAACGATGAAACTTGAAAAATCTCAACCTTATGGTGATTGGATATAAATTGGATGTCGTCGTGAGGGGGAGAGTAATAGAAGGTACCCATCAAGGATGGGCACAAACCAAATCCTACGTTAACGACACCTAGTTGAGGATTATCAATCATCGGGACTGTGGATTCCCCCAAAGTAGGGTCAAGTCTAGAGAAAGACAATTGATCAATGGTCACTATCCGACCCTCGTGTGGAAACAACAAGACCCAAAAAACTGTAGCAACCATAGGTTGCATAGCATAATTCCAACGCCTTCCTAACAAGAGGTTATAGTCAAGGGGAGCATCGACTACCTCTACTTCGACACACATGGTCTTCCCTCCTAACTGCACGGGGAAAGAAGGAATGATGCCATGTGGTTGGAACGAATGACCGTCAAAAGTAGTGAGGAGAGTAGGTGATGGAGACAAAATGGCTGGCCAATGGCCTTCCAACATGCCAATGACATAACGCATGTTGAGACACCCTCATCGACCACCGTGCAAAAGATATTCCGAGTACAACTTTTCATGGGATAAGCCACTACTATCTGAAACACTACGTGGTAAGGAAGATGAGGTTTTAAGTCGGTTGTATCTAACATGATGGTACCTAGATTACAAGTCTCAGTAGAGCCCAAAGTGGTTAACAAGGCTTTCCTATGATAAGGGCAGCTTTGGAGGACCTCCAAAGTAGACTTCACATAAGGGGTTTGTGATAAATCTTCCACCACAGAGTAGTTCTGGGCGGCCCTTGCGTTTGGGTTATAAGAAGCTTTTTTAAATGCACCTTTTGGGATGTGTGTCATTGTTTCTCCCAACGTCTTCTCAATCTATAGAGGAATATATGGGAGGTCAGCTTCTTCACCCTACTCAGAAGCGCTTGGTTTACTATAGTCGTGCACTCTAGTCGATATAAACGCATCACCCCTAACCATATATACGTTCATGGATGCGAGGTTGTTTGGAGGCGGGTAGGTTTCTTGGCTGCCCCCTTCCATGCTTGCAGAGGCTTGAGTTAGATTTTTCCCATGTTGAAATGGATTAGTCAACACTGCCTGTTGTTGCTGCGTGACAAATTTTTGGGCCTCTGCAAGTCGAGGACATAGATGGGTCAGGTGGTCTTCCACACACAAGTTGCATGGATACCTCGCCTTCTGTTTTTCAGTGTTGTCCCCACCAACATTGTCGTTGGGTTTTTTGTCCCCCTTACCCTTCTTTCATTGTTTTTTCTTCCCTTTAGGCTGTTGGGTGGCCTTTGGGTTAGTCGACTGCACTATGTGTACTTCCGATGTTTTGGTAGAGGGAGCAGCCAAAGTAGTAGTTTGGATGGTCGCTGTGTATTGTATTGATAACTGCTACAACTGCTTTTTCAACTACTCAGCGGGCTTGGTTTGTGTTGAACCGACAATACCATCAGCATGTAGTCTAGCTCTCTGTCTAGTTTTATCCAGTATTGAATGTGGCACATATGGCAAGATGTTGTATAATAAACCGAACTGAGAATAGATGAGCTCAAACTGTTGAGCCCTCATGATGGCATCTTCTTCGGAGAAAACTCTTGACATTGCAATGTCTTTGGATAACTGCGGGACCAAAGACTTAAGGAACCACTCAAGCAGGAATGTTGGTGGGGACTGGTACCTTGATTAAACTCTTCCGGCATCTCCATTCTTGGATGTGATCAGAGATATGGTTTGTTGTTGTCTGTTTGAAATTGGTGAGCAGCTCTGTGCCAGCATCGTATCTCATAGGTAACTGGAAATGGTTCAAGAAAGCCATCGCCAGTTCGCCAGCAGAAGAGTATCTTGAGCGATCGATCTTAATGTACTATTTCACGGCACTCCCAATGAGAGTGCGTTGAAACAATCACAACTGTATGGAGTCATCTTTCAATGAGTTATATGAGCACCAAAGATGGGAGGTAGTCACATGATCTCCTGCATCTTTGTTAGGCTTGGATTTGAACTTTGGAATGTCCAAAGGCAACTTCGTCGGCATAGGAGGCCAATGCAGATCATGAAAAATAGGGTCATTCAACAACCTTGTCAAATATGGAAAGTGTAAAGTCGCCAGGAAAGGCAGTTTGGGTTGTTGGGGATAACCTGGGAAAAAGGGCCCTGGAGTTTGACTGGCACCAGGTTGTCAGGAAAATTTTGGCTACTGGCCTGAATTCTGGTAGAAACCATGGCCCTGGCCAGCATAAGGATTTTGCATATGTGGAGACATCATTGGATGATTTCCAAAATAGGACATAGATTTTTGGGCATGCATTATATTCGAAGGACTTTGGGAAGGATTACCCCATGCCAGTCCTTTGGGGATAGGCATAGTAGTTTGTCTAGGGTTCCATTGATTATGGAAAGAATTACCCCAGATCGACATTCCAGATGAGGGAATGGATCCTTGCCCTGAATTCCAAGGTCCTGCTAGGTTTGCCCCCTGTGCAAGAATAGTACCCTACATAGGAGTAGATTGTCCAAAAATGGGGTTGCCCCTAGTCGGGAAAGCGACTGATGAGAAGGTGTTGTTACCAAACGTTTCATTCAAAGAAAATGGTGTCAAACCTACTGGCATACTATGCAAAGGTGGTCCTTGACTCCCATAAAGTATTGTGTGTAGGTTGCCCGACGGATTGTTGATGCGAACCACCGAGTGAAGGGGAGAAAGGAGGGATATGACCTCCTCCATAAGGGAAATCATTAAAAGGAGTAGGAGTGACCCCCATGTGACCTTGCAGAGGAGTGCTAGAGATCCTTGCCCCCAGACCCAAAGTCTGTAAAGTGGAGTAGGAAAGTACAGGATTTGTACCCAAACTAGGCATCCTGTATGAGAACGGAGGGCATGTCGCACTAGGTGTGAAAGGGTTTGTAGCTGCCGCCAAATATGGGATTGGACCACTGTGCAAAGTAGTTTCAGTCGAGACCATGGTGGCTTGAACCGACGATGGTGGGTTAGGAGCTGAAAGCTCTCCTGTGGTGACAACCGTAGTGGGAATTGAAGAATTCCCAGAAGGATTAATAGCATTTGTTTCCATTGCTGTGTGCAACACTGTCTAGCGCTCATGAAATTCTTTTGCTAAGGGTAAGATTAATCCTAAGCTACTGACTGCTCAAACAAAGATTCAAACACCTGAGAGGAATAATTCTTATCAAGGGAAAGGATGACTGCCTTACCCTCAACAAAAGTATCTTGTACAAGCACGCGATTGTTAATCAAACAGCACACGTGTGAACACGCTCTGGAGAGAGACAGAGGGCATGTACACATGGGTTGACCTTGTACATGCCATGTGCATATCTAAACTCTGAGAAAAAATGAAAACAGACAACCCAAAACCAGGAAGAGACCACTGATATTGATAACCAGGATCCTTTGAAGGCTTAAACACTCTTTTTAACAGAAAAACTAATAATGTAAGGAAAAAATGATAAAGAAAAAATAATCTAAGATAAGACTGCTAGCAAACAAGACTCGGACAAAATTCTAGAAAACCCCCTGAGAATGTGTGATTCTGACAGGGAAGAGGATGACTGCCTCTGAAGTTCTCTGAACTCTACATGCTACTGCTACTTCTTCAGCTAGCATTCACACACGGGCTGTAAGAGAGTAGGGTGCAGGTACACCCATGTAGACCTTATGTAGGCCACGTGTACCTCTGTGGGTCCCAAAAAACACAATCAAGCAAAAGACAGGGAAAGCTGGTATGGAAAACCAGACTCCCTTCTAGCTCAGACCTTACAGAAACTAAAAGAAAAAATAGGCAAGAAAAACTAGTCTTTAAAACTACCCAAAAAATGAAATAAAATTCCAGGAACCCTAGAGAGTCTCCCCAGTATGGTCGCCAATTCTGTTGTGGGGCAAATCTCCCTACGGACTAGAAAATAGAGTTCATACTTTGCATGCAGATATGACCGAAGAGAAACTACTTTCTACCTTCATCCCTAGATTTAAAATCCCATTTTCTTAGTAAATTCATGAAAAGATCAAACTACCTCATTCCTGGCATTTGATGTCGATCTTCTATTGTTCTTGATTACTTGTTTTCAATCCTCCTTCCAAAGCTGACCTGCATCCAAGACAAGCAACAACTATGCATGCATCCTACTTATATACTAACGGGTTAGAAATCCAAACATATACTAATCAAACTATAAAAAGTTCATGAATTGGGACGGGAAAATCATTTTCTTTATTACTTTGAATGAGTTAACTTACAAAAGTTGAGACTGGCCACCGCTCCGCGAACCTGATCCTGGGCTCCTCTTCTTCTGTCCTTCAACTGCTTTTCTTTGAATCTTCTTTGGCATAAGGAAAGGCTAAAGGGTTGGGACAATGGGAATATGTAAATGGGCAGAGTTTCTTTGCTATATTTTTCCTCTTTCCAAATGGGACCCTACCCCTTCTTTTATAGGCTAGAATGAGCTAGGTATTTGGATGAACCCTCAGCCATGCATGGCCAGGAGTTTCAGTTAACTCACCCATAGATTTTGTGTTCCATCGACAACTTTCCTTTTTTCGTGCTTTTGTCGATCCACATGGGTTGTTTTGGGTCAACCAGCGTGTACACACATGCAGTAATGGATTAGGGCGTGTGGACCTTTATAAAAGAGGATTTTCAAAGAGTTGTTCAACAGTGCTTTGGAAAAGAAAGGATATGAGATGGCTTGATGCCAGGTAAGCATGTGTGGTGCAATTTAGGGTTATAAAAACTGCTTCCCTAACAGTTCCAGGATCATCATTAGTAATATATAAAGAAAAAATTGGAACGGAAATCAGGTGGACTATACCTTTCTAGTTGCCTTCTTTCCCTCACCGATCTCCTCAATACTGGAGTATGAGGTTCTTCTTCTGCTGCTTCATCTTCTTTAGATGATTCAGATTTTGCATCATCCAACTCCAACTCTATTTTCTCAGGTTCTTCTAGCCTTGGTAGGAATTCCTATTTGGAAACATCTTTTACCTCTCTGAAAACAACATCTCGACTGTAAACAATATTCTTGGTTTTTGGGTTCCAAAGATTATAACCTTTCACACCATCTTTATAACCAATAAAGATACACTTTTCAGCCTTTTTATCTAGCTTACTCCTATTTTCCTTTGGAACATGTACATAAGCATCACAACCAAACACTATAAGATGTTGAAGAGATGTTTTCTTTCCAGTTCATACCTCATGTGGATTTTTATCATCCAACACTGATGAAGGTGATCGATTGACCAGGTAACATTGTTGGCACACAGGAAAACCTAGGGTTCAATGCTACAACAATGCACCAACAAAACCCTAACTACCGACCCTTTCGGAAACACCTGAAAAGCAGATGAAGTCTCACTCGAGGTAGAGGCAGGGGTGGTTGCAGGACTCCAGTGTTTGCAACCTTATCTAGGACATAGATCTGTGATTTTAACACCTTGACAAAGAACTTAGCAATATAGTTCATCAATGTTTAACCAATATCTACTTCTCACGTAAATACCCTAATTACAAAGCATCATAGTATTCAACCAGATCTAGCATCTAGCAACACTTAGCATGACGAACAGATAAGATATAGAAGATTCAAGCACTAAGCATATTCACATAGGTTAGATCCAACATTTACTCTCACTATTAAGCACAAAGAAACAATAGATCTACCAATCATTCATCTATATCAAAGTACTAAGCAAGTAATTACATAAACACATCAACACATTGCACAAAGTATTCACAACACAGGATGTACGTGGTTCACCCCCACGCTGGGGCTACGTCCACCAACTCTTCATCTTCTTTATTAGCTTTTTTCAATCTTCTTACATGCACAAAGCCTTCAGATCAACTTCATAGAGGACGGGAGATATGCACACTCTTCACTAGATCCTCCTTCCCCAAGCTAGGTTACAACACAAATCCTACATACAGTCCCTTACAACCACTTGCACTCAGCCTTGAAAACATACACAAAGCACTTACAACTATTACTTTCACTCAGCACCACTTGCAACTAACTTGTCATTTGCACTTAGCCATTCATTTATCTCTATATTCTCACTACATCACCTAACATCTATTTATACATTACAAAATTGGGCCTAAACATGGATAAACCCATGGGCCAACATCCCCATACCTGTTACATAATCCCAAATCCCAAAAATCCCTAAAAGGGGGCCAAGATCCCACTATCTATGCTTCATCTTGTGCTCCACCTTCAACAGCCTGTTGAAGTCCCAAAAATAGGTCTAACATGACCAAGGATCCTCAAAACTTGGTCAAGGGCCAACACGCCCCCAACGCTCACCTATGACTCATCCTGAGTCACTATGATATGGATAATTCTGCCTCAAAAGCCTTGATCTTGGCTCAAGCTGCTTCGACTTGTTGCTATGACACAACCTCCTGTTCAACGAACTCTTGGATAAAAACTTCGTTGACGGGTCCCTCCAGGCATTGTTCTACTACAATGATGACTTGTTCAAGTTCTTCTCCTCAATCTGTGATCTCTATGAACAGTTGGAAAGCCTCATCCTATATAGGTTGGTGCCTCTGATTCAATTCCATGACTTTGCTCTGAATGGTGTGGACCTGCTGTTGGGCAGTGCACTACTCTTGGGATCGCTTCATTATTTCAACAACTGACAGGGGCTTCAACTACACCTGTATTGTTTCTTCTTGATACTTCGCCTCTTGGATCTTTGACTCCAGTGTCTTCAGTTATGGATTCTCAATGAGTCACTCATACGTCTAGGCACTGCAATCACTCAGTTGATTACATTCCAAGTTGAGGCCTTTGATTCTTTCAATCGTGCCTCGATTAGTTTCTTCCCTTTGATCCCTCACCTATTGTGGGGTGTCGGGCACTGTGCAGAGCTCTAAGTCTGCTATTCTTTGTTGTAGTTGTTGGATAGCTTCTGTGAGATGGTCTACTTGATGTGTGACTTGGTCTTCTTCCTTTGTCTCTAAGCCTATCACAGAGTGAAGTTCTCTGTTGACATCTTCTTTCACTTCGAGTTTCTCTGCGAGCAACTGCTCTTTTTCCTGTTGAATCTATGCGTTCTCCTCTTCAAAATTTGTCTGGAGGGAAACCTTTTCCTTATTTTCAACTCGACATTGTTCTACTATTACTTCTTGCACTTGCTTCAAGGCCTAGATGGCTTGTTCTTTTTCTTCTTGTGCACGATGAAGGCGAGCTTCGATCGCATCAGCTAGTCATCAGAGTTGGGCTAGCTCATCTCCCAACTCTAGTTCTCCTGATGGTAGAGGTGTAGTGGACACTGTGCGACTGGACCAAAGGGCCTACTATACCCCTTGGATTTTGACCTTAATTCTTTCGTACATCTCCTCCTACTTGGCTTCTTGTTTCTATAATATTTCCCGCGAGGCATCGTTCACAACCGTGATGATGAAGTCAAAATCATCGACAATGAGCACAGTCTGCATCTTGGTCAAAGTGGCTCTTGATTTCTTCTGGGAAGAGGGTTTCTTGGGAGAAACCTTCCTCTTCTTCAAGGGATCAGCCTCATATCTAGGCATTGTTACTTCACCTTGCTTCTACTCATATTATTTTCCATTTATTTATTCTACTTCATCATCACCCCCTCAGTCAGGTGATACTAAAGTGGTCTTCTCTAATGCACTACTTAAGTCTTGGAATTCTTCGGTATTCTTCCTTTTGTTGGGACTGGGTGTGTCATGCTCCTTGTGAGTGACCTCCTAGCTGTCAAGTTTGGGGTCAAACATCTTTTCAAGGTTAGCATGGATAAGGAGGTCGACTGACAAGTCCTTGGTGATCTTCTTGAGGTCCTCTTCTGTGAGATTTTAGTACGACTAAAGCTCCTCCTTATGTTCATCTGCTTTCACAGTAATATAGATGAAGTGTCAATATACACAGAACTTCACGAGGGGTCTGAACCACTGTAGGGTGTTCAATGTCATGCGAGGTTCAACTTCGATGGCTCTCTTCAACTAGAGATAATATGTGTGAAAAAATGCGTTCTACTGCAACTGTTTTCCCATGTCGCTTGAGTACCAGAGTGTGGTGAAATTTGCAATGAGAAAATCGAACAGTTCAATGTTTGAGAAGGTCACACCTTCCGACATATACCAAGCAATAAACGTGATCAAGAGTAGGTGCCATCTAAAGTGGAACTTGTAGCCCTGATCCTGTGCTTCGCGACAGTCCAATTCCAGCTGATTAACTAGGTACTTCGCCCAGTTCATCTGTAGGCCTTCTACACATTTCTCTGTGAGGTCAACGACAAATCCTGTGACCTGCGTGGGTCTGTTCTTTCTCACAAGATTTTTTGCAATTAATTGGCATGCTAGGCTCACTGTGCCATTTTGTATGGAAGCTACCTTGTAGCCTCATGTCCCCTTTTCAACATCACCATAGGTATCCTTGATCTCCTGTGCTAACATGCAATCTGTGGCTTTTCCTAGATAGAAGTCTTGTGGTTTGGTTCCTTGCATACTCAATCCGGTGATCCTATGGATCAAAATAGGATTGACTGTGATATGATGGTCTAGCCATAAGTAGCCACCATGGTAACATGAAAGTATGAGCTTGACACAGGTGTTAACCTCGCAGTGCCTTCCAAAGTGTGGGATTTTCATTACATTCAACAGAGTGGACTATGAAGGTTCATCATCCATGGGTGGGGGATTATTTTCTAGTTCTTCCCCTTCATCCTGGTCAAGTATTTATATGGGGTGAACATACTATGGTTCTTGCGGTCTCCTAGGTTGAATTCATTGAACTTCAACATTGTGATCTTGTCCTCAGTGATTGAACTACGCATATCCCCTTCGGGAGGTACATAGTAACCATGGTGTACTCAAAATCTCTCGGCACACTATCACAACTCACCGAGCCAACCAGAGGCAGGATGTAGTCAGGCAGTATGTTCGGGATCAACTTCAAATTTTCTAGGTCATCTCTGTGCTTGGTTCTCTTTTCTGTGAAGACTCGAGATGGATCGGATCCACGAGCGGTCGACGAAGAGGCTTTCACTCCTCTATTCAATGACTCTTGAATACTTGCAAACATTACTTTCTCAGCCATGAGATAGATGTGAAATTCTTCGACGATTTTCTCCCCATCGATGAGCTCGTCCGACATACATGCTTAGATCGGATGGATGAATGACTGCACAAAACAATAGAACTTGTGCCAATATTACTAATCACATCACAGTAGCAATGAGTTCTCTCTGATACAATTAACAAAATTTTTCTTGGTGCAACAATCGATGGAATAAGTAGGCAGCAACATAACGGATCTCTCCAACGGGTGAGAAGACTTCATTAATTTAGTTCTGCCCATTCTAGTCATGCAATCCTAATGGTCTAATGGTGGGATTTCTGACCATAAATGTCATTCTAACCATTCGTGGCGTCAGTCTAATGGTTATACTATTCCAAATGACTATATTTCTTTGCCATGGCAAAGTGCCATGTGACACTATTTTGATATCTCAATGAAGTTCCTGTTTTGCAAACTTTCCCTTTGCGAAGTTCCCTCTGTTGATTAAGGTTGGTTGTCATTGATGTCAACTCTTGAAGAAAGACCCATAGCACAAAGTTTTGGGTAATGGACCCAATAGTGTTTGATGTAAATATGACTCAT
>SNQJ01S0200267.1:15251-30463 GCA_010110895.2 Picea sitchensis | reverse complement strand
TCAATCCACAATGGGGATTGATCCAATGAATAATATATCAAATAATAATAAGAATACACTTTGCAGTTACATTATTTTAACATGAATAACAAAGGAAAGAGGGTGCATATCCCCATGAAGAGAAACTCCTCAATCCATGTGCATGAGTGAGTCAAAGGGTGAGTGAGGTGGCCATACACCTCAACTACTAGGAGTAGCGACTCCATGTGCCAGTGCCATTTGGAGAGAAGGGAGGAGGCGCATGAGCTATCTGAGTTTGACATCTGTGAATCTGGAAAGGAGTGGAAGTAAGTCCTAGTCCTCTGAGTGTCACTGAGTCCAACTGACGTGTCACTGAGTGAGAAGTCCATGCATGCAATCATAAGTGTGGGAGAACTGATGGAGGGAAGTGGAAGAGAGAAAGGAGGAGTTACATGGGATAGAAGTGAGAGAAGAAAGGAGGCGCCCTACTCAACTGAAGAGAGTTGTAGTCCAAGTGATGACTGAGTGTGAGAGGGAGGGAGTTAAGAGGAGAGATAAAAGGTAGCTGCCCCAATTTAAATCAGCTAGGACACCTTGTAAACATCAATCATGCGCCACCTCTCCTACAACTCAAGCATGTGCCCTACACTGAAGATAGTCTGGGTTTAACTTAGGATGAGGAGAGAGAAGAATGGTAAGCGCCCTTAATGAGGAGAGAGAATAATGGTAGGTTCCATCAGTTAATTCAGTTTGGCACCTCATAAACTCCACGTGCCACCACTACTCCTGACTCAAATATGTGCCCTGTTAACTCAGACATGGTCTCAGTCAACTCTGGAAAACTACCAAATCAGTGTGTGATCCAAATATGCATCTTACCTCTACCATGTGTCACTGATATAAGTTGCCATGTGTCACTCTCTGAGGATGCCAAGTGTCACCTCCAAGGTTGCCACATGTCACATCTTGGAACTGCCAAGTGTCAACTTTGCCAAGCTGCCACATGTCACACTACATGTCATACTGCTAAAAATAAGAAGTGCTTTGATGTCGATGAGATTAGGCTCATCAAACTCGGTTTTCTGTAAGGAATACAAATATGTGTTCAGATTCGACATGCAAGCACTACTAAAAATAGACATGTCTCGCATCTCATCCAGAAAAGGCTCATTGGAATCGTGAGCTCGCAGGACTTTGAATATGTAACAAAAACTGTCATGCGTACCTCTAAACTCTGTCTCCTCAAAAGCAGGAGAACTATTAAAAATAGCCATCTCCATCTGCTCTCATGAAAAAACCTGTGTAGCCTGTCTCTGAAACAAAGAAATCACCACTAAACCATTTTGTAACTGACCTCAAAGGGGACCAACCTTGGCTCAGAACCAAGCTATATCTGGGAAACTATTTGAATGCCAGCCATATGGAATACACTGGCTCCTAACCCTCACGATTTCCAAGTGAGAAAATCCATGGGTTAACAGTCACCAAATACTTTGTCGTGTAATCTATTTTCTCCTTTATGACTTAAACATGTAGTTGGTTTAAATGTTGTTATTATTATCATAATGTGATAGTGTAACTTACTATAAAGTGGGTTGTTAAGTCAAAATGAGGTTCTGAAGAGATGCCATTATGAAGTCCTAGTTGGGGATCTCGAATTAATTGATATTGTTGTTCTCAAACTATCATTTGTGTGATCCTCAATGTGTATAAACACTGAAAGAGGCCCCCTTTCTTGATGTTAAATTTATAAGCAGCTGCGAGAGCCATTCTCCTGGAGGATGGCTAAGACCCTAGACGATATCTAGGGCCCCCAGTGCATTCCCGGGGTACTTGGTCTGGGACCAAACAGTCAGTGCCATGGCAAAAGACCCTTATGAGGGCCCCCAGTATACGATTGGGGTTCTTGGTCTATGACCAAGCAGTCAAAGCCCCTAGATAAGCCTAGGGCCCTTGGAAAAGTCCAGGGTACCCATGCATACGGCATAGGTTGATCCTTGGTCTCTGACCTTGGTGGATAAGACCCCAAGAAAAGTCCTGGGGCTACTTGATTCTCTATCAAGTAGTTGATGGTACATGACCTTCCTTGAAGAAGGACATAACCACATGACGGATAAGTCCCATATGCAGTGATAATAAAGTAATAGGTTCACCATGTGATATGAAGGAATGAGTAATGCCACCTTGCAAACCCTCCTTTACCCTTGCTTAGTTGTTTTGGGGTTTTTTGTTGTCTTATNTAACTTAATCTAACCCTTACCCTAACCTAAACACTATATAATAAACCCCCCCCTCTCACCTTCCACTCACCTATCATTCTTATGAGCTAGTGTTGATCTCCTGCTTGTATAGCTTGCGGCCTCTTTGTATTTTTCTGTGGAGCTACCTCTTGGATTTGCTGCCGCCTCCTTTCTGCTGTGGATGAGCTCCTAGCTGCCGCCACCTTTCGGCTGTGTATGAGATCTAGCTGTCGATTCCTTGAGAGTGACCTACCAGCATTGTCCTCCTCCTTTAGTTGTTGTTTGGAGCATGTACAGGTGTGGCCTTCCTTAAGTCTGCTGAAGGTACAGGTGCGGCCTTGTTTGTGTTTGATGTAGGTACTCCTTTTGTGTCTGCTGCAGGTGTAGGTGCAGTCTCTCTTGCATACGCTGGCTAGGGTATTGTGTTCAGTGTGTGAGCAGTGTTTGGCACTCCGAACCTTGCGTTGAGTGCAAACCCTTGACCCTTGTGAATACGGCCCTGTTGTGTGGACTGATTCTAAAGGTCTTTGGTACCCCTCTTCTCTGTCTGCTGTGCGGCCCTCTTGCTAGGGTAATTTCGTGGGGTACCATTTGCTGAAGCTTACCTAACAGCTCAGTTTGTTCACTGCTGAAACAACGGTTTATACACAGTCCAGTTTTTCCAGATCTAAAGGTTTCTTGGGTAAGGGTTTTTCTGTATGAGGGTTTGGCCTTATTGTTTTACCTCTGTTGGGATTTGTGTTTTTCTCCCTGTGGCCTTATTGCTTGGTGGCAAGAAAGTTCCTTCATTCTTTGGCATTGAGATCCACTATAGATCTATGAACTGAACCTTTGTCTGAGCATACTAAATTGGATCTACACCTATTGTGGTTACTTTGCTATCTTCAAGGTAAGGTTGCTGTACCAGGTATGTATCTTACTCATCTCTTTTAGATCTGATCTGATTTTTATTACAGAACTGTTTAGCATTGAGTAGATCTGAAGAAATGCTTTGAATACATAAGTTTTCTATGGTGAAATGATTGGTCTAAATAGTTAGATCTGAAATCTGTGTTTTAGTCTTATAGATCTATTGTTATGTTCAGATCTGTTCATTGCTACATTGGATCAGAGTACTATCTTTAGAACTGAGTTTATATTCATATGCGATCAGAGTTCTTCTCTTAAGTTTGTTGCTGTCTTTCCTTCATAGATCTACATACTATGTGTTCTATCTCTGGTTGAGTTACAGATCTAGTTGTTTTTGATCATTGAAATTTAAAAGAGATTACTGTTTTGCAATTTTACCCTAAAACTAACACTTGATTTTGGTTATCATCAAAAGCTAAAGCATTCTTATTGCATATTGTATGCTAACTGTAACTATGTTAATCACCTGTAGATATTTTTTTTAAATGAGTTGGAAAAGATCTTTCGTGATAATTCCTTTGTGCTATGAATGATGCGACTGTCCCTCTTTTATCTCATTAAGTTAAGTCATATGCACACATAATAAATTCTCAATTAATTTCGTGGCATGTCCCATTGTCATTGGAAACTATCAATATCGGATGAATTGCATGTTTAATGATATTTGGACAATGTTATCCAATGGTGTAATGTTATAATACATAGGTGGGAGTGGGACATATGTTTGCAAGTTATGTAACGCTCCATTCATAACTCTTAATTAACAACATAAACTTAAAATAAGACCTAACTTATGACCTCCTCATAATTTATTACAGAGTGATATTATGGAAAAAGTACACCAAGTACAATCATAACTATAAGATATGACTATAATAGATATTTACTTTAACACCCTTAACATTAAAAGTTGTTCTTCAAGCACACACTTGTATTATAATTTTTTCGTGCAAATATGATATTGCATGTCTTACTCAACAGGAAAACCCATTATTAAAAACAGTGTAACACCACAATTTCCAAGAGTGAAAACACCAAAACAACAATTATGAAGCAAGAACTTCTATTACGATTAATAGAACAAAAAATATGAGTTTTAAACAACAATCATGGAATGTGTTGAAGCAAAGTTTATCTTTCTTCTCTAAACCCGAGTCTTCATTTTTCTCTGGTTACAGAGCCACCCTTAGTTCTAAAAAAGAGTCAAAAGGTCATTCGAGATTTTCGGGTTTCGGGGTTCGGTTGTTCGCAAAGCATGTTTTTCAATGACAACCCCAAAGTCCCGGTACCGAAGTCTCGAAAAAGTGATTGTTTGAGAGGAATTGAACAGATTTTAAAAGTAATAATTAAAAACGTTAAAGGCTTTCTAAGCCTTTCACATGTTCTTTTTCGGCCATCTCAACTTAAGCAACATTCCAAACATCTCGACGCGCTTTTCATGAAATATCTTTTAATCACGATTTATTAAAGTTTTAAAATATACTTAGCAGAATCGTTAATCAGTCGCAATTCGGGAAATCAAAGAGTCGACCTTAAGTCTCCTTAAACCCCGATTTCTGAAGTCACGAAATTCTTAAAAACCTAATGCCATGTTTATTAAGAAGTAAGAAGGTTTAATGGTAATAAATCCCATCGCGATTTCACGATTTGGGATTTCATGCGTCAAAGAGTCGTCGGAGTCTCGATACTCCAGTCCACGAAAAATAAAACACTAACCCCTAATTGTGATTAATTAAAGAATTAAAACAAGTGGTTAGCGCCTAAACAAATCCCATCGCGGTTTTGCAATTCGGGATTTACTTGTGTCATACCTCGTGAGGACACGATGCTCAGAACTCCGAAACACGAAATCCCAAGAGAATTAAGCACCTAAATGTAATTAACTTAATTTTAAAACAAGCATTAAGGTTATTAAATAACTTTCGTGTTTCGCCTTTCGGGAGTCTTCGATGACATTCCTTTCGAAATCCCAGCTTTGAATCACCGATATGCGGAAGTATCTATAACGGATTAATGGGGATATTTTTGACATAAAGAGCGTATCTCCAAACGTACCGTCCCCATTAAAGATTTTAATTTTTATCGCCTGTATCGGTACACTAAATTTAAGACAAGTTAAAGGTAAATAAAGGTCTGATGTTTCGAAATTCATTCTTATTTTTAGACTAAGAGCGAGTTATATTCAGAAGAACTCACACATTTCTTCTCTACAACAGATTTTTATTTGGCACAGACACCATGGCACCCAGAAAAGCACCTAAGAAGAATGAGGAGGCAGGTGGAAGCTCAAATCCGGATGGAGATGTTATATCCGACACTACGCCACATGTTGTGGATTCAGTCAAATCCTGGAGGCAGATTTTTGAAACCTTCGATTATGAGATTAAGAATTGCCCCGAAGATTTCGGAGATGAAAGGACTGAAAATAAACTCAGAGACATAGCAAAGTCTAAGCTTCACAAAATAGCCACGTGGTCGAGACTCATGCCATATAATGACATGGTATGTTGGGCTTTAGAGAAAACCGACGTTCAGACAAGGAGCATTCTAAGCAGCCAAGGGGTCGAGGGCGGCTCGTTCAGACCCGGGCACATCCAAGTAATGTAAAAACTGCCCCCTACTTCTAAATGCATTTATAATGCCAAATTCATGGCGGAATTTCAAAGAAAGGAGTGCACAGAATTCAATCAAACATATCCAAATAGAATCAAAGACTGGTGGGGAATTCCAGCAAGATTTAGAGCCAATACCCATGGCAGTTATGCCACGGCTTCGTTAAACAAATACATTGTTTATATAGCCCTGATGCTATGTAGACTCTTCGGGAGGAAAATCCCTACCCATTTCCTTGCAGACTGGGTACCACTTCTACACGAAGTAGCCGAGGGTTTCAGTTTCAACTGGGGGAAAATTTTATCCAAAAATCTAGCTAGTGAGGTTGCAGAGTACCAAACAACAAAATCGAAAGGATGACCTGCATCTTTTTACATGTCTGCCTATATTATGGATGTGGTTTGTTACCTGACTCCATTCCCTTTGATGAGCTGGAGCTGGAACCGAGCCTGTGCAGAGCCCATTCATGTTTATCATTCTAAGCTATGGGAGGAAAATGTTAAAGATGTCTTTTACGAAATCTGCCACTACGTAGTGATACCTCTGCAACAAATTTTGTATGGTTATGCACTCCCTCGTATTTCAGAGCAAATCGTGGGAAATCTCAGGGCGATCGCAGATTGGTTTATTGAAGAGGGTTTTTCCTATGTCAAGGTTTTCAAGTGCTCGATCCCCCCTCATGCACTTCTAAAGTTCCTTCCCGACAGGCTGGTGTGCAAGGAGGTGGCCTACCAAATAGTAACTGGTGGCATCGGCACTGAATTCAAAGCATCTCAGAAGAAGTTTTGGCCACTTTTTCCTGTACAAATTGGGAAGTGTTCACTGCTTAACTTTGGTCATTCCAAAGTTGAAGCTACAGCACTGGAAGACATCAAATTGGTAGATCTTGAACTCAGAAAACATGACCCTTATCAAATTTTAGGAAAACATCTTACTCATTGCAATATGAAGATGTATGAACATGAAGTTTCTCCCTGCGACGACATGTTCAAAGAAGCCAGGACCTATGAGGAAATATTAGACAGAGTTCAGGCACTATCACCTGACCTACAAACCAACTTTCTGACTTTCCAGAAGCACAGGCGAAGTGGTTTGCCCAAGATACTGCAGGGGGAATCAATGACTCCTCCCCCAACTCAGGAAAGTACTCCCCCAGGTTTCGGATCAGAGGCTCATGATAAAGGGACTGTAGAAGAAAATCCAGAGAAGACTGAAGCATGTTCACAGAAAGCAAAAGCTTCACAATCAAAGAATGCAAGGTCTGAAACGAATTCCAAATCCGAGACCCCTTCAAAGTCGAGTCAAACGATTCCCCCTTTATCATCAACTATTCCTACTGATGTCCCTAAAATAGCAGGAGAAAATCAATCTACAGAGTTGGGTAGCCCTATTACATCATTGACTCCTTTACAATCAACTTTTGGGACTCCTCACCTGGAAGTCATAAATGCAAGTGACCTCACTACCATCTCTAGAGAAGAGATACCTTCCTCTGATTACTTTTTCAGTAAGAAGAGGAAAGTCGTAGTGATACAGGAAATGCATCTGAGAGAAGGCACAATGGTGAAGAAACATAGAGTGCTCGTAGATGGGCAGAACCTAGAAGAGGAGGACTTCACCACAGAAGTAGCAAGCTCTACGGGAGCTTTGGCGACGATCAATTTGTTCTCAGTTGACTCCCTCAGAACAAGGCTGAAACAGAAAAATCAAATGATAGCTCAGTTGCAGGACCAAGTAAAGCACACAAAGAATAATATTCGAGAGGAGGTAAATCAAAGGGTTGAACACGCCCGAACTGTGGACAAAGAGGAAATGCAATTGTTAAAGTCTAGTTTGGATGAAGCGAACAAGCAGATGCAAGTGAGTCAAGTACAGGTTATTCGACAGGAAGAGTTAGTGAGACAGCTACAGGCTGAGTTGAAGTCTATTGAAGGACAAGTTGTGAATATAACAACATTTCAAGCCCAAGTACTAGAGGTACATGAGAAACTACAAGAAGAACAACAGGACATGCTTTCCAAAATAGAAATCGTCCAAAACTACTTCCTGGAAATAAGCCACTCACTAGATAGCATTGTTTTAAAGGAAAAAGAGGCCTCAGCAGCTCGTGTTGCTTTTCAAAAGGCATTGGTGTTTTCGGCCAGAGAGGAAGTACCAGCAATCCCAAAGCTGACTATAGATGAACAGATCAGGGAGGCATCATGTTAAAGACATGGGAGACTAATATTGCCGAAAGCAGGAAAAAGGAAAGAGAAGTTAAGAGAGAATGTGAAGAAGTATTTGATCAGCTAGATACAAAAACACTGGGCATTGGTAAAGGCGATTGTCCTGGGCTATTAGGACAGATAAATGTTGTAAGGCATCAACTGCATATCAAGGAGAGTTGGAATAAAGTCCAACTCGAGATTTCACAATTGAAACAGCTCGACATCGCCCAAATAGATAATTGGTTAATAAAGCCGAATCTACAGTTGCAATCGACAAAGTTTGGCAAGGGAAAGATTGAAGACGAGCTGCCCCAAATTCAGAGGAAGTTATATGTGTTTGAAGCAAAGAATACATCAGAGCCTTCCAGAATTTTGATGCAGTTTGTGGACAGGTGTGTCGTGTGTTCGGGACCAAGCGAAGGAAGCGTTTCAAAGAAATGATGAAGTAACGCATTTGTGCTCAATTTTGTACAACTGGTAAAAAGTAAAAAGTAACCGAACAAAACGGTTCGAATTTCATATTCGGTAACCGTTAGCACCTAGGAGATTAGGAGAATACCAACCATCCAGAGTTGATGATTTTCTTTGTATAAATACATTTTTGAAAGATACACCAGGGGCCTTTTCCTTGGCCGATTGTATCAGAGAAATTTTTCATTTGCCAGAATTAATACAAATGCAAGTCGAAGACTCCAGATCCCATCAAGTTTGAGTTATGTGTTACTCTGATTATTTCATATTTAATATCATTCCTTATATATCTTTGATGAATGCTTAGCTGCAATTTAGTACAACATCTACTGTGGTGATTGATTATTTTAGTCATCTAATTTGTTTACAGTTTTTTCTCTGTACCGGCTATCAGCAGGTACAAGACCTGTGAATTACTAAGATTTCTATATCTTATGGTTCATTAAAGTTCTTTTTGTCTTTTTCTTCTTCTGTCACAAAGTGAGATTCTTCCCTAGTTGATGCCTCACATTGTTCACACCTATATGTTTTCTTTCATTTCATGCACGGTTTTCAGTTTAGCTCAAATATGGGAAATGGCCTTCGATTTTGTCACACTATTAATTCAAAATTTGAGAATTTTCCTTACATAATCTAAAATAGAAACAGCAACCTAAAAAGAAACAAATCTTTAAATCTATTTTTCCTCTATGACAGTACCTGTTACGAGACAGCCCAATATCGAACCCGTTCTCACAGACCAGACCAGTATCACTTTAACTCTTTTCAACACCATCTTAAAAACTGCCACCACCCGGGTTGAACTTGAACGTTCATGGGCAGTCATTGAGCAAGACATTAGCATCCAGGAACAATTGGAAGCCAGACAAAGACAACTCAGAAATCAGCCATAGCTCCGTTTCCCCTAAGAGTTGTTTTTTCCTTTATCTATATCACACACCCTCTTTTTGGATGCCTAGACTTTATACTCTCAAGCCTTAAGTATAAACTCTGGAATAACAGAATGCAAGGAATCACTATTACAGACAGACACACACTGTGGGAAGTTTAAAATCTGAGGAGACATCTCATTGCTTTAAGATGCTAAGACAATAAAATACAAATTGGCAATGTATTAAAATAAAATTATATCCACCAATTAATCCAGGAAATCTAACCCTGTAATGGATATGGGTAGTTTGCTCTATGTTTGAAAATGTATAGTAAGAACTAAATAGCACAATTCATAGATTGCATGAGCCATACTCACTAGTAAGATCTACACTCATTAATTTATTAACAGAAAAGCGACTTGTACTTATATGCATTTTATTCTCCATAATTTGATTAAAAGCCACACTATTCTAATAGTTGTTGGCTTCTGAAAATAACGCATATTCTTGCTAGTGTTATAACCAGAAAGTCAATTGTATACACTTACAGGGAACAGATTTTGAAAATAAATCTGATGGAAATGCCGATGCCTTAGTAAACTCCAGAGTATTCTTTCCTGTAAAAGATAATATTGAACAAATAAATTGAAAAAATTCGATCAAACTAAACCCATAGTTTATTAAATCTTTAGAAGCATACACTAAAAATAAAAAATTTTAAAAATAAGATCCAAAAACCAAACAATTACATGCTTAAAATGGTTGAACTAGTATATGGCTGTATGAGTTCATTTTTTACATTTTTTTAAATGTTTTATATATTACTTCAGGGAACAGATAAGTACACCATGAGTCAATGTGGTTACAATAAGCAGACAACAGGGATGCCAGGGAAGTCTCCTTCTACAAAAGCTAAAAAGGCCAGCATATGAGCCTGGACACCAGCATGAGGGACTAAACATCACTACCCCTAAAGCAAGGGGGTGAAGAACCTCATTGCAGGTAACTTTACAACGATCTTTCCACAGAAACCCAATTGCAACTAAGCAAATTGAATGGCAAAGCAATTTGCAGCTGCTCCTGACCATCCAAGTGTCTCCTGGGAGCGGCCCCTTCCATGAGAACAGAGCTAAAAAAAGGGAGTGAAATTCAGCTTGAAGCCATGCCCAAAAAACTCTTGCAGTCTGACATTTTCAAGAAACACACTGAACTATCTCATCCTTACCACACAAATCAACATTACTGTCTGGACACTGTAACATGTCTGAGGATATTAACAGGGTTCCATTAGGAGATTCACGAATACAGGCACGAGGCCATATACGTCAAGAGGTCAAAATGATATATTTATTAATAGACAAGGATAGTGACTGCAATAAGTATTAGATGTGTATTGTTAACTTGCATTGTACAATGAGGTCATGACCTTTAGATCGGAACCTTACATAATCAAATATTAATGAGTAACTGATTATATATAATCAATAGAACTATTCATGATCCAAATGCACAAGAGTCATCTGGACATCACTTGAAAAGTCATTCCTTGGAATTATTATATTAGTCCACCAATTAAAAAAGCATCAAACAAGCAACACAGATCAAGAGTGGAGAGGCTTGCAATTTTTAATGTTTAGCATGCAAATCTGTTGTAACACTAAGAATTCATGAGATTTATTTGAAGAACATGATCCCAGGACTTGTGCACTTCAATATTTTTTTAATTTGAATGGAATAACTTTGTTATCAGCAAAGAAGGATCATTACAAAATTGGCATTGTTTTGATAGGAATCACAAACAGGGATCCTGTCGGAAGATTTCATGCCAACCAAATCTTCTTGGAGTATTTATTATTTTTCAAGAGTTTTATCTTCCCGAAAATCATCATTTATTTCTTATATATTGAATTGAACGACCAAATTGGATGAAAAAATTTGTTTTGATCCGAGCTGGTAAGCTTTTTTCATCCTCCTAGTCAAAAAATGTTTCCTCTTTGTTTTCTTCCTCTAATAAAATTATTCCATTAGCGTCATTGTTGATGGAGTGCAAAAGCCCTGTTGGAGTATTAACACTCCAATACTAGATTCCAAAGTTAAATCAAATCACCATATGTAAAGTGACTTAAAAAAGTATTAACAAGTTAAATATGGAGTAATAATGTGTCATTAATATGAAGCAATGAGGTCATGTAGGTTGTTATCGCACAATTTGTACTTAATCCAAAGGAAAGGTTAAGGGAAGGCAAATTGGCATAACGGGAGGTTATCCTATCACTGTCACCTCAACAGAATACCTCTTTCTATTTAGGGTTGATGGCCCAGGGGAGACGTCCCTGGTGACCTGGGGATTTGAGAAGGCAAAGTTTAATGTGTCTATGAAAATATCCCCTCTCACAAGTCACACTGATCAGAAAGTCCCATGGTTTTAACCAATGAAGTAGTGAAGTATTAAGATGTACCTGCCCAGTACAAAGCAACAAGAAAATATATCTTTTGCAAGTACAACTTGATGTTAGTACTTCATAAAACCATGGACTTTATCAATAAAAGCAATGGCTGATATATGGTGAAGCAAACAGAAATTTATAGCAGATATGTTTATAAGACAGTAGCTTCACAATAAATGCCTTAAAATGGCTTCAAAATGACCAAGAATAACTACTCATAAATACCAAAGTACTAGCATTTGTCAGAAGCAAATAAGGCAGTGTATAAATCAACTTTACAATTGCTTTTAGGTGCTTTTAGTGCTGCAATAGGTGGCTGTAGCTTACTTTTGTAACAGCAGCAAATAGGTTAGTAGATTAGACTATTCTAGGGTTAGGAGTAGTTAGTAGACAGCTCAAGGTAAAGGTTTTGATAGTGGTTTTTGTCAATCAGTCAATAGTAAGGCTAAGATCAAGGTTTTTTTAGGGTAAATGGAGTCCTTTTAGGCAGCGGCAAATCTTGAAGGAACAAAGGATAATGAGAGAGCTAAAGATAAGAGGGTCAATAATTGAAGTGTTGGTAGCCCAAGGCTTCAATCACCAAACCCTAGGGGGAAAATGGCTACTAGGAAGTAGGTACCCCTAGGCCCTAGTAGTTTTCCTCCTTTAGTTGAAAGATGAAGTAGATGACGACTTAGATGAAGCAAAATGTGCTAGGGTGTTGCAATGGCAAGGCCCTTAGCAAAAGCTTCAAGAAAATCGGTTTTCTAGCATAATCTAGTAGGTGAAAGTTATTAAGGCAAGGACAATAACATGTGCTTTAGCCTCCTAGGGTTTTAAGCTAGCAATTTCATAATCTTAATATAAATGTAAGATAAATGTAACTATAACCATTCAATGAAGAAGAATTGCAGAAAATTTACTTACATTCACCAAGAATCATCTAGCAAATACCCTAGTTGAACACTGCCACCAAGAAAAATGCCAAAATAGTCCAAAATAAGCCTCCTTCAAGAAGTGCGCACCAAATTTCAGCCAAGTAACCCTAATTAGAGCGGGAATTTCAGACCTCACACTTGTGTGAGTGAAAGATGATGAAAAAATACAAGGGAAAATCCCTTATTTATACAGTTATAATGACCATAATTAGGTCAAAAAGGCTGACATGGCCAGTTTATATGTAATACCCAGTTTCTACATTAAATGACAAATTAAAACCCTAAATCCAGCAGAAAAGGTGACGTCATGCCCTTTTAGGGTGACGTTAGGCCTTTCTAGTGCAATGTTGGCCTCCAGGAGAAAAACGTTAGGCCTGCCAAGGCCTCTGGATCAATCCACACGTGCCACTTGGCACACAAATGCCTCCAAAGTGTCCATCAAACGATGGGTGACGTCAAGGGTCACAGAGGTGATGCCATGGGCCTTCCAAGGTCTACATCATAGTGGGAGGGCAAGATCCCCTTGGGTCCAGGCCTGCCAAGCTGTCTCTGGTGAGACGTCCTCCTCTCTCTCTATTGCAAACCTTTGATCTGTCTCTACCCCTGGCTAGGGTCTCAGCATCCATCTGGTAGGATTTTATCCCTATGGAGGTCTAAACTAATCATCTCCCCATGTGTACCTGTCCGTCAGGTGTGGCCCTGCAACAACAAGAAGTACGCCCTCCATGGGCTCATAAGTCACAGGGATCATAGCAATGTCAAACACATCTAATAATCCAGTTATTTAAACATGTGCATAAAACCCCTTTTTCCCAGACAAGTGCTAAAAGACGTTATGCTATTCTACAAGCCAGGTTTGGATGCACTTAAGAACTTATTTGAGGCGAAGAATGAGAACCGAAAGATGGCCTTGAAGGCTAAGCTCCATGATACCAAGATGGGTAAGGAGGAGAGTGTTTCTTCTTATCTTACCCGGGTAGCTCAAGTAAAAGATGAGTTGGTTGTTGTTGGAGAGGTCATATCGAATTCTGAGTTGGTGAGGATAGCCTTGAAAGGCTTCACCAAGGAATGGGAAGTCTTCGTGAAGTGTGTGGTGGGTCGTGCGCATCTTCCAGATTGGAGTAGACTGTGGGATGATTTCACTCAAGAGGAGATCCAGGAAGGATCTCAGAGAAGTGAACAGAAGACAAATGGAGTTGATGAGAATGTTGCTCTTACTGCAAAGAGCAAGAAGAAAGGAAGTTCCAGAAGGGACTTGAGTAATGTCAGATGGGATTGTTGTAACCAGTCGGGGCACCTTGCCTCTCGTTGTCCTGAGAGGAAGAAGAAGAAGAAGGAACCAGAAGGGCTTGAGACAACTGCTACAGCAGCCATGGAGGACTTTGCTTCCAAGTATGCCAGGGAATTTTCTTTGGTTACCCTAGTTTCCAGTGTCAGTAGCAGAGGATTTGGAGGTGATATCAGATGGATTGTGGATAGTGGAGCCTCTTGCCACATGACGAGAATCTGGCGAGTATTCCTTAATATCACAGAGACTGGTCCTAACCGACAAGTGGTAAATGAAGGTGGTATGGCGCGAGTTGTACGTGGAGTTGGGAGTGTTAGACTCCAACTCAAGTATGGAGGATTCCTGGAGCTTGATGGAGTTCTCTTTGTTCCGGGGTTGAGGTTTAACTTGCTCTCAGTCTCAGCCTTGGAGGATGTAGGATATTGCATATTGTTCAAGAGGGAACATGTCTTTATCTACAGGGAGGGAGTGGACCCGGTGGAACTGCAGCTGATCGATAATCGGGTGGACAGGTTGTATATGTTGCAAGGACAACCTTCAGTGTATGATTCAGCATCGGATGAGGAGCATGAGGAGGCTCCTGAGACCGTGGTGGCGCCATGGATTCAATCTTGCATTCCGAGAGAACAGAGCAAGTCTCTTCTGAGCACTGGCAGGAGGCTCAACCAGTGTGGTCAAACCAATGCTCAGAATGAAGTGGATTCTCCAAGGAGCTCAAGGTTCTGGGTAGTTGCCAGGAGAAGATCTTCTAGTTCGAGTTCTGTGCAGGTGTTGAGGATGGCTCCAAGTTCAGAGGGAGCTCATACAGAGCACAGTGTGATGGAACCGGATGATAGTGATGGCAGTGGGTACTTCCCTCACTGAGAGGGAGTGTTAGTTTTTTAGCTCAAGAGGTACTTCGCATGTTTTGTCTTGTATGCAGATGTTGTTGAAATAATGTAACTGCAAAGAGTATTCTTATTATTATTGATATTTTATTCATAGGATCAATCCCCATTGTGGATTGATCATGTCGTTTATTGTATTAGGACCAAATCCCCTTTTGCGGATTGGTCAACAGACAATTGTAATAGGCAGAATAAGAAGTCGGCCCCAGCAGTTATTATTGGGACCCAGATATATAATAAAGGTGGGTTTACCCACCCAGAGTGAGAAGTCAACCCTGCTAGTGAAGACACTTCACACATACCAGATTTGTATATATAGAGAGGTTAGCACCTCACTTTGACACACAACACACTTGCTCATTTCTAAGAGGCAAGTTGCAACTTACCAGTTGGAGAGAGG
>SNQJ01S0200266.1:0-16986 GCA_010110895.2 Picea sitchensis | reverse complement strand
GGGAGTTTCACAGGAACGTCATTATGATCAAAAAATCTTTCAAGAGGTACCATACCTTTTGGGATATGATTAGTGGGAAATTGCAAGATCTTATGCCAAGAAATCATATTATGAAAATTTAAATTATGGTTAACCTCATTTAAATCCTCATCTTGGTCGATATGAATTGAAGAAAAATCATCTATATCTTCAATGAACTTTTTGATTTCAGAATCTTCCTCAAACACTCTCCAATACTTCAAATTATATGGAATAGAAGGCATGTACCTAACCTCTTCTTCATATTTCACCTTTGGGGATAATGGAGGTTTGAAAGTACTTGCTGCCATAGCCAGTGAATCATCCTGCTCATTCTGATTTCTTGGAATATATACAATGTTAAAATACATAAACAAGCTTCAATGATGTCTCGTACCTCATTTTTGTAGTCTTTCAACCGAATGTTCTTTGTTTGATATACATCTCTAAACTATTTTACAATGAGCTCAGAATCCCCATGAACCTTTAAATGTTGAATTTTTATTTCTTTAGCTTCCCTAAGACCTAACAACAGTGCCTCATACTCTGCAATGTTATTTGTTGTCTTGAATTCTAACTTGTAAGACAGGTTAATAACTTCATTTTCAGGAGAAATCAGCACTACACCTACCTCTGCGCCTTCTCTGGATGAGGCTCCATCAAAATATAATTTCCACAACAGATTTTGATTCTCAGAAGACTGTGGAACAACAACTGGTTTAGTCAAAGGAAAATATTGTTGGATAGCATCATTAATATGAAATATAGAGGATCCCAAATCCACATCAATTGCATAGATAGGATGATTTATAGAATGATCATTGTCACGGATAATATATGCAAATTGAGCTTCACAATAAATTCTTCTAAATTCCCCTCCAAAAACAGGTATGGTGGCATAAGAGAGATCCATTTGAAGAGATCCCCCAAGATCTAGACAACAACGTACCAAACCTAGGAGGGATATCAGCTACAACAATATCCATGACTAAAATTTTGGATGGGATTTGGGATAACGAAACAGCAAGGTCTTTGATAACCTCCAAGCATTTGACTTTTTGAAATCAAAGGAAAAGAGATAATGGTAAGATTTGGTGATCTCTAAACCTAATTCTTTTGTGACAACCTTTGGCATTAGATTATGGAAGGCTCCATAATGTAATAGGTAGTTATGAAGAATTTTGTCATGAATGTTTAATGAGACATAAAAAGGGGAGTGGATTCATCCCTCTCTTCTATAATTTTCCCTAAGACAATAGTTGGTTTTTCATCTTGGAGATTAATCACATTAGTAACAGGGTCTATGACAAAATAAGGTTGTAGCCATTTCAAAATATGACTCCTATAATAATTAGTTTTAACCAATTCAGTCAAAGGAATAGAAATTTTGATCTTACTTATCTCGTGTTCTAAACTGAAAGGGGATGAGAAATTGTTTCATTTCGGGGCTGCTACTTTAATAGATGGTTGTACTTGCTTCCTTTTAGGATTTTTTTTTTCCTGTTTGTATTGTTGGAGCAGTAGATTTATCTTTTTGAAGAGTTGATTTATCCTTTTGAGGACCTGATTTAGCAGGAACTTGTTTGGATCTAAGATTATAACCCTATTGATCTGTGTTACAAAGCATGTTATCTAGATTTTCCCCAGCCCATGCATTTAATGAATCTTCATATTCATTCTTTGTTAGGTGACTGACAACAAGCTCATCTCCAAACAAATGAATATCCAAATCTTCATCTAACTCTTCAATTTCTTGATTTTCTTCAATATAATTGTTGTACAAGGGTGTCTGGATTTTTTGATCATCATTGTTCTTCTTATCCCTCTACAATATATGAGGTTTATAAGGTCTTCTATATTGATTTGTATTTGATTTCCTTCCTGAGGTGTATTCCATTTTTTCTTTTCCAATCTAAGTTTAGACAGCTCAGATGACATTTTCTCCATATTTCTAGCCATATCTTCCAAGGAAATCTTTTGGTTTTTGGTATTTGATGAAGAGGACTTATATTCCTCCCTTTGCTTTCTCTTATATGACCTCTTCTTGAGTTGTTGTGATGCTAGAATCTTGGATTCAACTTTTATATCTTAATCTTTCATATCAGCCAGAGTGGTTGATTTTCTTTCCCTTGGTAGCAGACAAAAATCAACATCAAAGGCATTAGCATAAGTTACCTTTGCTAACCTTTCAGCTGGCCTAATATCATTTGGTATCTTCTGGCACATTTGATTTAATCTTTGAGAGGATTCAAAGACAAACTCGCCATTTTTTCTTCGAAGATTACTGAATTTTGTCATGTAGTACAAGTCATCTTTCTTGTCTCCCCACTTACTCAAGAAGGTATCATCAAGATGTGTAATAGTAGTAATGGAGTTATCTCTTAAACTTCTAAACCACTTCGTCACTTCTCCATCCAAAATTTGATCAAAAAGCCTCATCCATACATCATCATAATCAACCTGAAAATTGTCAGCAAAGGAGTAAAAAGTTGTCAAATGTTTCTCTGTAGTTGTTTCCCCTTCATTGTCAAACCTTGGAAGGTACTTCAGGTAATCATTACATGGGAGAGGATGGAGATTATTATTAAATACTAAAGGTGCATATATTTCATCCCTAATGGCATCCATTGGATTGAGTGGTGTTGCACGTGCCATGGCTTGACCACCTAAAATTTGACTTATATGTGGTGACTATGGTGATGAGGCACTAGGGATATTCACCAATTGAATCTTAGGAGAGAACTGGATAATTTCTTCAGCAATTTTTTCAGTAGCCAAAATATTAAATCGGAGGTTAAGGTTGGGGTTTATGTTCTTGAGTACAAGTATAAAATCGGGATCTTCTTTCTTGTAAACTTCTTCAAGGACCGAGATATTTCTTGAAGGAATGTACTCTACTCCTTCAACAGGGTCAACAATTTCTTCATAATTATACCTTTCCTCAGGCTAGGGAGTGTAAAATTATTCTGGTTCTACAAATTCCTCTTTCCCCGAGGTGGATTCTTCAGAAGGAGGTGAAATTAACAAATCTCAAACACCGATTTGTGAAGGGTTTTAGACTGTTTTAGGATTTTCTCAGGGTCTGAGACAACATGCACATTTGGAGATTCTGGATGGGCTCTAGTCCCCTTTTTCTTTGTAGCCAGAGTGCCTTATATGGAGTCACCAGGTGAAAATATATTGCAGTCAACTTGTGCCTAGTTATAGTTTCACCATATACAACTAGATCTGTAATCTATTATCATTCTACCCAGAGAAAATCTCATCATTTCATCCCCGACAATGACGCCAAAAAATGTTAACGCTAGAATTCAACTCAAGATTTTTATTGAGTCAATCCTAGCACACCTTGTTTCAAAACGTTCAATAGGGGTTTTAGATATGGATAAATATAATGATCTCATCTATTAAGATCACTTAGCTAGGCGCAGCAAGATAGTTAAATAAAACTAATGGATAGAGACTTAAAATTTTGGGTGATGTGATTGAGAGAAGGGAAAGACAAAACTGATAAATCCACCAATAAAAAAATATTGTCCTTAATGTCCTTATACAGTAAAAGAATAAGCCTTTATCTAGAAATCATTCCAAATAAGATTTAAGGAAAAGAAACACCAATGTGGCAAAGATTACTGAAAATACTTTAAAGCAACCTTCTCAGCACATAAGATTTTTTCATAACATCATATAACATCAGCAGAGTGTTTTAGAAGAAAATAGGAAGATGATAAACAGAGAAGGAACACAAAACTAACCATTAACTTTATTAGCAGTTGAAGTCTTTACATAGGCAAGATGAATCAAAACAGTCTTTAGATATACAATATCAAGCCAAAACAGGGATCGAACCCTTTCTTCCTCTACTTCAGCAAATATATAGAGTTTTACATCAGTTTAATACATTTAAGATCAATATGATATTCAGGGATATCTCAAAACTAACTCCTACAGGCCCTGAGGGAGAATTTTGCCTATATCTATTGATATACATAAATGGAAAATAGTTACACTTTAGATCCTATAATCTAGGCAAAAACTTTGCATAGAGATAGGTCATTTATTGACTTGATTACACCTGATTGGTACGCTACATTCTTCACCTAGTCTTTAGAAATCCACCTGATCCTATGTGATCCATCTGATTGAACACTTTGACAACTCTAAATAGATGACAGATAAGCATTGTCATCCACCAAAAATAGGTTGTAGATCAGATTTAAAAGCAATATCATACTCTTTCTTCTGATTTCATAAAACATTTACCTCATCGTTTGCTTTCCTCATCACAAAAATGTAATTATGTGTCTTCTACTGCAAAATTGGTCGCTACAGGTGTTCCTGTAGCGCCAATATTTTTCTTGTGACGAGTGTTGCGGGAACTTCCTATAGTGCTCTTTTAAAATCAGATTTTAATATTCTTAATGCCTTTTTCTTACCCGGGTTATAGCCAATCATTATCCATAGGGAAATAACACCTTAAGTGCATGAAAACAAAAAGGATTTTTTCAAGCATCCATCATCTTTTAGTCAAAAATTAGGTTTTTCATAAAAACTTAAGTTCTCAAATGAAACTTCTCCATGTAAGACAGATTCAGTTGCCTCAACTAATAGATCCAAATTGTTTCCTCTTGTTTGATTTTTTTGAGAATGAGTTGTCATATTCTTTGGCATATCATCTTCAGATCTAGTCATAGGTTTTGGGACCTTCTTTCTATGTTTACTATGTTTCTTGCAGAAACTCTATAGGAACATTTTTGTTTACTGTTAGATCCTCCTTCTTAGATTTTTTCTTCTCAGATCTGGTTGTAGAAACCTTCTTTCTTGTTGATGGCTCCACAATAGGGTTTGTAGGTTCCTCATCGACTACTATAACTTTATCCTTGATTACAGGGTTATACATGGATCTAGATTTCAGTATAAGCTTGTTTTTTGGCCTAATACTTATTTTCCTTATCATAAATTTATATCTATCAACTTCATCTTCAGAAGAACTAGAAATAGGAGGAACAATATTTGGAATAGATTATTTAGTTTGTATAGGACTTGAATGTACCTCTATTGTCTCAAGTTCTTGAATCTCATTCAACATCAAAGGTTTTTCTAACCTTTTAATTTTTCTGATATAAACCTTATGTGCATGTGGGAAACGATGCCTACTTCCACCCAATGCATGAGAAGATCCTCCATCTGTTTGTAAACTCGTTGGGGTAGCCTCAACTTGTTCATCTGAAATCTTCAAATTGGTTTTCTTTTTATTCTTCCTTGAAAAAACAGGTTGACTTGTACTTGATGATGCTCCTTGCATTGGCACAACCAATTTGTCAGACAACTTTTGGGCAGGAGGATGAACTTTTGTTTAAAACCCTAACTGGATCAAGATTTGACCCCGTGTCGTCTGTCTTTTCTCCAGATCTGCCTTAATGAGTACCTTTATTAACCCTTGATGATAGATACAATGTGGGGGAGTCTTGGGATTTGCTTTAATTTTCATGGACATTTGATTTAGGTCCCTCAAGAAATAGTATGGCAATCTCATCCCCACCTGTTATTAACTTGTTCTTGAACCATTTTTCAACATCAAAAGGGAGATTATATGTTGGTGTTATTGACTCCCTTGTAACCTGCATTATCATATTAGATATTTGAACCCTTTGTCCATCAAATCCTTTAGCGAATTCCTGAGATACATCATAGTGGTAATCATCCAATTTAGCGCAATACATATACCATCTATCTTGTTCAAAGACATGTTTGACGTTTTCGTATGCCTCCATAAGTTGAGGTCCATTGGATTCCTTTTTGTTTACATGTCCACTTTTACCCATATATGTTTACACTAACAAGAGACTGGATTACTTGTTTAGAAGTGGTATATGCCTGCTATGTGGAGCTAAATATGGGATATGTTGGTTGCATGGAAAAAATTAAAATCGACTAGCTTCAATGTGAAACTAGAGTACCAAATAATACCACCAGGTTGAAAAACCTCTTTTTTAAAACCCCATCTACGTGACATCTTGGATAACAGATATGAACAGGTGAAAGTACCGCCACCTTTGCATGTTGTGATGTTGATTGTGTACTTGATAACTACCTTGAGCTTTCATTCTTCCAGGTAGGACGATCCACGTCTTCAAACTCCTCCAACAATACTTGTAATGAAGAAACTAAGGGGTGAGAGATAAATCTTTGTAGAACATAATAGGTGATAATAATGGTTCCATGGTGGATGTATTTCTCCATGTGAAACTCCAAAAACTTTGAGTAGACCTGTGCCTTCTGATCCTTTGATCTTTCTGCCATGTTTATTCTACAGACTATAACTTTTTCAACTCCTGAAGTCTGGTAAAACTTTATTCAAAACATATCAAACTGAAAGATTAAAACTAATTATGAAAACTGGAAAAAATAAGTTGCAGCATTTCTCCATTGGGATATGGAGTCCTTATTGTCTAACTACCACACCACACCGATACGTACAATAGGATTTGAGCCACCAATGGCTTTAGTAAAAGAATTTCTTCAGAAAACGCCCATTAACTGGGCCACCAAAAACCTCTTCACCTTCCAAATTCTACAATAGGAAACTGTTGTTTTCCAATACCTTATTCACCCCTAATGGACCCAACCACATGATATCGAACTTCCCATGATGGTATTCTCTATGGGCATCCCATTTCAAAACCAAATCCTCGGGTATCAACTTCTTTGTTTTTCATTTTCTGTCAAAAGTCTCTTTAACCTTTTGTTAATGTTGATGTGCCTTCTCAAGAAGTTTCTCTCTTGCTTGTTGTAATTCTAAAATCTGACAAATCCTCCCGATAGCATCATTAGGTTCAGCTTCAATTTCCTACATAAACATTAGAACTTTCAAAACAAGTTGTATTGGAAATACTACTTCCATTTCATATATTAACTGGAAAGGTGAAGTTCCAATTGCTCTTTTGTGCTAACACGGTCAGCCCACAAGGCATATTTCAACGTTTAATCCCAATCCCTCTTGTTATCTTCTAAAAGTTTCTTAATGATTCGAACCATACTTTTATTGGATGATTCTTCCAGGCCATTACCCTATGTGTTATAAGCAATGGAATTCCTAAGCTTGATGCCATAGTCTTCACAAAATCTTATCATGTTAGCAGATTTAAAAGCTGCAGTGTTATCTGTGATGATCACTTCTGGACAACCAAACCTAGATAAAATATTTTCTTCAAGAAAACTCATGATTACCTTATCAGTTGCACTCCTTGTAGGTATATCTTCTACCCACTTCGTGAAGTAATCTATAGCTATCAAAATCCATCTATGTTGGCCACTAGATGGAGGATGAATTTCACCAATGAAATCCAAAGCCCATTGTTGGAAAGGTGCAGACACTTTTACAAGCTTGAGAGTAAGGGCTTAATATTTTGCTTACCATCAAACCTTTGGCATTTTTCACATGTTCTAAATTTTGCACAGACATCAAAAAATAGACTAGGCCAATAATACCCATCCATGAGTATCTTATATGCAGTGGACTTCCAAAAGTGATGTCCTCCGCACATTCCTTCATGAAACTCTAGCATGACTCTCTCTGCTTCTTCTTCATCAAGGCATATCAGTAAAAATCCATAAGGGTCCCTCCAAAACAAATTTTGGTTATTCACACAATATTTTACAACTTTGAGTTTTAGGTATCTTACTTTAGACTTATCTATTCCCGGAGGAGCTTGGAAATTCTACAGAAAATGAAGAATATCTTTGCACCATTCAGATTCAACAATATTTTCATTGACTTGACAACTGATGTTTTGAGGATGTAAATTTCATGAATTGTTACAGATGTAATCAACTCCCAGAGCTCTGCAATTAGAATCAGTTAGCAGTTTAGCTAACCCATGACCTTTGACTAGCTTGGTAGGCTTGATTTCCATGTCATATTCATGTAGCTTAGCTATCCATTTAATTCTCTTTCCATCATTGTCCAGCTGATTCAAGATATCTTTGATAGCACTAGAAAAACCATCAATCATAGACAGCCTACTACATCCTACTACCCTTTGCAATATATGTTCCATTTTGGGCAGTGGATAGTTGTCTTTCTGAGAGCACCTGTTTAAATTTAAGAAATCGACACAAAGTCTGATTTCACCATTTTTTTCTCACTGGCACCATATTTTCTATCCAATCAAAATACCTCAAGGGTACAATGATCTTAGCATCTAGTAGTTTCTTGACTTCCTTCTCCATAATAGGTAAGAAAAGAGATTTAATCTACCTTAACTTTTTCTTGAAAGAATTTACATTCTCCTTCAAAGGTATCTTGTGTTGAATAATAGTTTCATCAAAGGTCCTAAGATATTCATATTTCCATGCAAAAATATCAATGAACTCTTTCAATAGTTTCTCATATTTATGTTGGTGTTTTTTTGACAAAAAAAATGATAATTTAACATGCTTGGGATTAGCAGTAGTCCCAAGATTGCAATCAGTCGCATCTGCTTCTTTTTCTGGATCAAGGAGTTTCACAGGAACGTCATTATGATAAAAAAAAACTTCTTTCAAGAGGTATGAGACCTTTTGGGATATGATTAGTGGGAAATTGCAAGATTTTATGCCCAGCAATCATATTATGAAAATTTAAATTATGGTTAACCTCATCTAAATCCTCATCTTGGTCGATATGAATTGAAGAAAAATAATCTATAGCTTCAATGAACTTTTTTTTTTCAGAATCTAACTCAAACACTCTCCAATACTTGACATTATCTGGAATATAAGGCATGTACCTAACCTCTACTTCATATTTCATCTTTGGGGGTAACAGAGGTTTGAAAGTACTTGTTGCCACAGCCAGTGAATCAACCTGCTCATTCTAATTTCTAGGAATATATACAATGTTAAAACATGAAAAGAAGGCTTCAATGATGTCATGTACCTCATTTATGTAGGCTTCAAGGATAAATCAGCTCTTCAAGCCCCAGAACCCTTTTGATGAACTAATTTAGCAGGAACTTGTTTGGATCTAAGGTTATACCCATGTTGATCTTTGTTACAATGCATGTTATCTATATTTTCCCCAACACGTGCATTAAATGAATCTGCATATTCATTCTGTGTTAGGTGACTGAAAACAAGCTCATCTCCAAACAAATGAATATCCAAATCTTCAAATACCTCTTTAGTTTCTTGAATTTCTTCAATATAATTGTTTTACAAGGGTGTCTGGATTTTCTAATCATCATTGTTCTTCTTATCCTTCTGCAAGATCTGAGGGTTATAAGGTCTTCTATATTGATTTTTATTTTGATTTCCTTCCTGAGGTGTATTCCATTTTTTCTTTTCCAATCTAAGTTTAGACAGCTCAGATGACATTTCCTCCATCTTTCTAGCCATATATTCCAAGGAAATCTTCTCATTTTTGGTATTTGATGAAACGACTTATATTCTTCCCTTTTTTTTCCCTTATCTGACCTCTTCTTGCGTTGTCTTGATTCTATAATGTTGTATTCAACTTCTATAGTTGAATATTGCATATCACCCATAGAGGTAGATATTATTTCCCTTAGTAGCAAACAAAAATTAGCATCAAAATCATTAGCATAAGTTACCTTTTCTAACCTTTCAGCTGGCCTAGTATCATTTGGTATGTTTTGGTACATTTGATTAAATCTCTGAGAGAATTCAAAGACACACTCACCATTTTTTCTTCGACGATTATTGAATTTTGTCATGTAATACAAGTCATCTTTCTTGTCTCGCCACTTTCTCAGGAAGGTATCATCAAGATCTGTAATAGTAGTAATGGAGTTATCTCATAAACTCATGAACCACTTCCTCACTTCTCCATCCAAACTTTGAGCAAAAATCCTCATCCATACATCATCATAATCCACCTAAAAATTGTCAGCAAAGGAGTAAAATGTTGTCAAATATTCCTCTATAGTTGTTTCCCCTTCATTGTCAAAACTTGGAAGGTACTTCATGTAATCATAACCTGGGAGAGGATGGAGATTATTAAGCAATACTAAAGGTTCATATCTTCCATCCCTAATGGCATCCATTAGATTGGGTGGTGTTGTACCTTCCATGGTTTGACCACCTAAAAGTTGATTTATATTTGGTGAATGTGGTGATGAGGGCTTAGGGATATTCACCAATTGAATCTTAGGAGAGGACTAGAGAATTTCTTCAGCAATTTTTTCAGCAGCCAAGATATTAACTCGGAGGTTAAGGTTGGGTTTCTCTTATTTAATTTCTTCACCTGAAGGATTGTATGATGGAGGAACAAGCATAAAATCGGGATCTTCTATCTTGTAAACTTCTTCAAGGACCAGGATATTTTCTGAAGGAATGTACTCTACTCCTTCAATTGTCTCAAGACTTTCTTCATACTTATACCTTTCCTTAGGATAGGGTGTGTAAAATGATTATGGTTCTACAAATTCCTCTTTCCCTGAGGTGGATTCTTCAGAAGGAGGTAAAATTAGCAACTTCTCGGACACTGACTTGTGAAGGGTTTTAGACTGTTTTAGGATTTTCTCAGGGTTTGAAATAGCAGGCACATTTGGAGATTATGTATGGGCTCTAGTCCTCTTTTTCTTTGGAGCCAGAGTGTCTTATATGGAGTCACTATGTGAAAATATATTGTAGACAACTTGTGCGTAGTTATAGTTTCACCATCTACAACTAGATCTGTAATCTGTTATCATTCTACCCAAGGAAAATCTCATCATTTTGTCCCCGACAACGACGCCAAAAAATTTTAACGCTAGAAGTCAACTCAAGACTGCTATTGAGTCAAGCCTAGCACACCTTCTTTCAAAACTTTCAATAGGGTTTTTATATATGGATAAATCATTGCTTGGTTTGAAAGGAAATAATGGTCTGATCTATTAAGAGAACTTACCTAGGTGTAGCCAATCAGGTAAATAAAACTAATGTATAGAGACTTAAAATTTTGGGTGATGTGATTGAGAGAAGGGAAAGACAAAACTGATAAATCCACCAATAAACATATATTTTCCTTAATGTCCTTATACAGTAAAATAATAAATAAACATTTATCTAGAAATCATTCCAAATAATATTTAAGGAAAAGAAACACCAATGTGGCAAAGATTACTGAAAATCCTTTAAAGCAATCTTCTCAGCACATAAGCATTTGTCGTAACATCATATAACATCAGAAGAGTGTTTCAGAAGAAAATTGGAAGATGATAAACATAGAAGGAACACAAAACTAACCATTAACTTTATTAGCCGTTGAAGTCTTTACATAGGCAAGATGAATCAAAACAGTATTTAGATATACAATATCAATCTGAAACAGGGATCGAACCCTTTCTTCCTCTACTTTGTCAAATATATAGAGTTTTACATTAGTTTCATACATTTGTGATCAATCTGATATTCATGGCTATCTCAAAACTAACTCCTACAGGCCCCGAGGGAAAAAATTTATATATCTTTTGATATATAGAAATGGAAAATAGTTACATTTTAGATCCTGTAATCTAGGCAATAGCTTTGCATAGAGACGGGTCCTTTATTGACCTCATTACACCTGACCGGTACGCTACATTCTTCACCTAGTCTTCATAAATCCACCAAATCCTCTATGATCCATCTGATCCAACACTTTGACAACTCGAAATAGATGACTGATATGCATTGTCATCCACCAAAAATAGGTTGTATATCATATTTAAAAAGAATATCATATTGTTTCGTCTGATTTCATAAAAAATTTACCTCATCGTATGTTTTCCTCATCACAAAAATTCAATTATGTGTCTTCTACTGCAAAATCAGTTGCTACAGGTGTTCCTGTAGTGCCAATATTTTTCATGTGAGGAGTGTTGCGGGAACTTCCTATAGCGCTCTTTTAAAATCAGATTTTAATATGCTTAATCCCTTTTTCTTGCCTAGGTTATGCCAATCATTACCCATAGAGAGATAACACTTTAAGTGCATGAAAAAAAAAAGGATTTCTTCAAGCATCCATCATCTTTTAGTCAAAAATTAGGTTTTGCATAAAAAATTAAGTTCTCAAATTGAAACTTCTCCCTGGAAGACAGATTTAGTTGCCATAGCTAACAGATCCAAATTGTTTCCTCTTGTTTTCTTTGTTTGAGAATGAGTTGTCATTTTATTTAGCTTATCATATTCGGATCTGGTCATAGGTTTTGGGCCCTTCTTACTTTGTTTACTATGTTTTCTTGCATAAACTCTATCTTTTTATGTAGGAACCTTTTTGTTTATAGTTAGATCCTCCTTCCTAGATTTCTTCTTCTCATATCTAGTTGTAGAAACCTTCTTGCTTGTCGATGGCTCCACATTAGGGTTTGTAGGTTCCTTGTCAATTAATATAAACTTATTGATCCAGGTGGATATCGGTGTCCACCCACCTTTTCCAACTGGCTCAAAATAGTTTTTTGACAATTTTGGCAATTTACTATTTTTAGTAGTTTTAACTTCCAGTGCCATTTTGAGGGCCTAAATAAAGGTTTTTCAGGATCGAGCCTCTCAATGATAGACAATGGAATAATTAAGGCCCAAAAATGAATCTACTCGATGATACATTTCCAACGGGCTATCATACGCCTAAAACAGATATCGTATGCAAAAGTAACGACCCTGGGAAGTTGATGTACTAACTTACCCAAACGGGGCCCACATGACTTTTAGCGCTTCATCTCCTAGGGTTAGGTTTTTGGATGTCTAGGGTTTTTTTCATTCCTGTTTATTGTAAAAAGGCCTTCAGAGACTCATTGTAATCATATTCTTGTGAATGAGCGCAGTCGTCACATCTCTTCTCAGACATAAGCCTCCACCATTCCAGCAAGCTTGTTTCCGCTGCATTTTACAGTTTCAACTTATTTTCTTATTGAATAGAAAACCGATTTTATTGTATCTTTGTTATTTTGTGTTAAGCACATGTTAATAATTTGTAGTCATTTCATTATGCTCATAAAATCTGGATCAGTGGTATCAGAGAGGCATGCTCCTTGTCGTCTTAATGCATGTCCCCAACGAGGTTGGAGTACAAAGAGTTAGGTCTCGAGTTTGTTTCTCTTGAGGAAAAAATCTCTCACACACCCAAGTAGCCTCTCATGGAAGGAGAAAAGAAAGAAGATGGGACAGGAGATCCTTTCAAATTGTTTATTGACGAATCCCTCACGCAACAAAGGAACGAGATGATGGATAGTTTCGCTCAAATCTTTCGGCGGATACCAACAGGCGATGCATCTTCTTCGAGCAGAGTCGCCACCCCCTTCAAGGTGCAAATAAAATTTGATATTCCCATATTTGAAGGGAAGATAGACGCAAATGTTGTAGACAAGTGGTTTAATCTACTTGAAGGGTATTTTTCTATCCATAACTTTTCGAATAGAGAAAATATTACTTTTTCGCTCCTCAAAGTCGTTCCTCATGTCAAAGATTGGTGGGAAACTTTTTGTGAGCAAAAAGAAATAGAGGAACCCTCATTATTTGTAGTCACGACCACCTGGGAGTCCTTCAGGGATGTTATTAAGGAACAATACTACCCTGTCAAAAGTTATGACGACTTGTATACCAAATGGACCACATTGTGGAAAGAAAGAGATCAAGTAGTGTCAGATTTCATGAATATCTTTCATACCTTGCGCACCAAGTTGGGTATCAAAGATTCAGAGTGACATTTGGTGCTCAATTATTGCAGGGCTCTGCATCGATACATCCAAACCGAAATGGAATTTTTGGACATCTCATCCTTGGGCGTGGCCTATCAATATGCCGTCAAAATCGAGCAAAAGCTCAAACAAAAGACGCGGCAATTTGGGCCTAGGAACCCCTCACAACAATTGTCAGGAAAGGGCGGCCCAAACCCACAAAACAAAGGACAGAGCAAAGATGGATAGTATCGAAACAACCAGTCCAAGCCGCAAGCAAAGAAGGACACAAAAAAAGACAAAGAAAGATATTAGAAAGTGGTGCAACTTCCATAAGAGCCCTTGGCATAACACTGTTGATTATCGCTCAAAGCAGTCCCTAGTGGCAGAAGTGAAAGCCTTTGAATCAAATGTGGGTTCAGACTCTAAGCCAGAACCATAAAGGGGAATATGGATCATTGATGTGGAACCCAGTGCCACCATTTCTACCACCAAGCTCCAGCCTGGTGAACCAGACGAGCCAGAAGAAGGAGAATGCCTCTTCCATTCACAGATGTGGGTAAAAGGCACCCCGTTGCACTTCATCATGGATAGCAATAGCCAAAAGAACCTCATCTCAGTAGAGGTCGTCAAGTGAATGGCCCTGCCGACAACACCGCACCCACAACCCTACACCATTGGATGGCTCTACCAAGGAAGCGACCTCCACGTCAACCAACAGTGTCAAATGTCGTACGACATTAAGCCCTTCAAAGACAAGGTATTGTGTGATGTTGCTCCTCTCTAAGTTTGTGATGTTATTTTGGGCCAACCTTATTTAGGAAATGTCATGTTGTATATGAGTCTAGGCCTCGTAGTGTTATTATTACTTTGAACAAGAAATTGTATAGGATACCCGAGGCAGTCCTACCTAGTGTTATTTCCTTGATCTCTGCTAAGAAAGGTAGGAAGGTCATCTCTCAGAAAAGGAAGTTTGTCTTCTTCGTGATTCACTCTCAGAATAAGCGAAATCTCACAACCACATCCAGGGTCTCTGCAACTGACCTCTCCAAATAGCAGAAGCAAGTAGATAAGGTCATGGAAGAATACTTTGATATATTCTCCTCACCTGCCAAGGTACCTCTGCACTGCCAGGTCAAGCACCCCATCGATCTGACCCTCGGCGCACCACTTCCCAATGGGCCATTCTATCGTCGCTCTTTATTAGAGAATGAGGAGATCAAGTGACAAATCCAAGAACTACTCCAAAAGGGGTACATCCATCCCATCTCATCACCTTGCGAGAGCCCAATCTTGTTGGTACAAAACAAATGTGGAACCTGGTGCATCTGCATCTATTACCAGGCTCTGAATAAAATCACAGTCAGAAAACAGTACCTGATTCCCCGAATCGACAACCTTCTTGATCAACTCATGGGGGGGAAATACTTTAGTAATATTGATTTGAAGTCTGGCTACCACCAGGTCCCTATAGAATAGACAAATGTATGGAAAACTGCCTTCAAGTCAAAGGAAGGCCTTTTTTAATGGTTAGTCATGCCCTTTGGTTTGAAAAATGCTCCAGCCACTTTCATGAGGATGATGGATGATATCCTGCGACCATTCACTGATACTTTTCTAGTGGTGTATCTGGATGACATTATCATTTACAGCAAGACTTGGGCCAAACACTTGCAGCGTATTCAGCAGGTTCTGCACACCCTGCGGTAGCACAAGCTATATGCCAACTTGGAAAAATGCTCCTTCAGCATAGACAAGGTCCATTACCTAGGCTACATAATTGATTAGCATGGCGTACATGTGGATCCAGCCAAGATCCAAGTCATATGTGACTGGCTAGCCCCAAACACACTCACTGAGCTTCAGAGCATCTTGGGCCTTGCCAATTTCTACAACAGGTTTGTGTTGGGATTCTCCCATATTGCATGGGACCTTTTCCAAATAACTAGGGGTGGTGGTAAGGCAAAAGTTTCATGGGGCCAGTCCTAAAAACAAGTGTTTGACGATTTGAAGCAGCGCTTGTCCTTATCCCCAATACTTTCACTACCAGATCTGCAGTAGCCCTTTGAGATCGAGACAGATGCTTCAGACTGTGTGGTGGGTGTCGTTCTCACTCAGCACGGCCACCCTGTGACCTATCATAGTCAGACACTATCAGATGTTGTCCATAAGTACCCTACTTATGACAAAGAAATGTACTCCATTGTGAAATCCTGCCGCCAGTGGAGACATTACATTCTTGGGAAGGGGACAGACATCCACACTGATCATAAGCCACTACAGTTCATGCAGACACAAGGAAAATTGTAGAATGATCGCCATCAAAAGTGGTCCACATACTTGCATCAATTCCACCTCAATATCAAGTATAAAATAGGAAGCACCAATCGCGTCATTGATTGCCTTAGTAGACCACCAGTCGCGGCACTCACCACGGTGCTAGACTCCTGCGGCCATGAACCCTCTCGATGGCACCAACTCTATGAGACAGACCCGAACTTCGCCACCACCTACCAAATGTTGGGTGCAAACGCAATTGTCGATAATTTCCATCTTCAGGATGGGTTGTTGTGTCGTCTGGGCCATATCTGTGTTCCATCAAGCAAGCGAGTGAAGTTGATCTGGGAAGCCCACTACAGTTGGGTGGAAGGAAACTTCAGTGTCGAAAATACAGTGGCGATGCTACAGAAACATTTGTATTGGCCCAAACTTCGACAGTAGGTCAGCAAGTATATTAGGTCTTGCATTGCATGCGCTATTGCCAAACTGACCACTAAGAAATAGGGCACGTACCGCCCTCTTCCTACTCCTAAAAATCCATGGGAATCCATCTCAATGGACTACATGTCATTCCTCCCATCCATCAAGCGGGGAAATGACTGTGTTTTTGTGGTTGTTGATCACTTCTCTAAGATGGTGATTTTGGTTGCCTGCAAGAAGAACATCACAACAGAGGCCACTTCCAAGCTCTTCTTTGAACAAGTCTGGGTACATTTTGGAATCCCACAAACCATTGTCTCAGATTCTGACATTCAATTTCTCAGCACATTCTAGTTGAGGCTCTAGTCACTACTAGACACCAAGCTCACCAAATCCACGACCTTCCAACCCCAGACAGATGGCCAAACCGAGGTCGTCAATCGAATGATTGTGCATATCCTTCGCATGTATAATTCAAAGCACCCTCGCACATGGGATGAGAGCCTTCCCTATGTCCAACATAGCTACAACTGATCCCTGCATATCTCAACCAGCCACATCCCCTTTCAGGTGGGGTTGGGATTCCAACCATTGGGTCCCATAGATGTTGCACTTCCCCTTCCGGTCACCT
>SNQJ01S0200265.1:2431-13758 GCA_010110895.2 Picea sitchensis | reverse complement strand
ATACCTTTGTCACTCTCATGAGTGATCATACCTGAAATAAATATTTTATCTCTTTCTTTATCCTCTTCTTTGATACTTCCTTCATAAATCTGCATAGACACTAAAATAAAATGAGGCTAATTAACATTCTCACAAAATCTAACTTGTAATGATAAAGTATTAAAGTAAACAAGATACTAAAAATAAACATGACTACTTATATTTTGTTTTTGTGTGGGGAGGCTCCACGGACTCCACCATTTTCTATGTTTCTTCAGGTCAGCTATCTTCAAATTAATGTACATATTTCTCAATTTCTACTAAATCGTTCTTTGAGAGAGGAGATTCCTCTTCCTCTGCCACATGTGCTTGATGCTTTATTTTCCCTTTTCCTTGAGGATAGTCAGAAAAAAAGTGTCCGAAATTTTGAAAACTATAGCATCTGATATTTGAAATATCTTTCTTCTTATTTGGAACTCTTACAAAGATAGCTTCTTTATTGTTCTTTCTAAATAAACTCTTATGTTCTTTTGAACTGTAAGAACTTCCTCTTCGTCAACAATTAATCTCTTCTGTTGGTCTGCAAGTCTAGATGCTTTGTGTGTGCAAACTGCCCATAACTTATCAAACTTGGGTAAATTTATTCTTTCACACACTCCTTGTACAAAAGGAATCCAAAATGTTGAAAACCCATTTAGGGTTGTGGTTACAATCTCTTTGTCACTAATGACATCTCCAATAGCTGCAAGCTGATCTCTAATTTGAAAAACTCTCGTAAGATCGGATGAGACAGATTCTGAGTTTTCCATCTTCATATTACGAAGTTGATTTCTTAAGGCAAGATTCCAGCTAATGTCTTTGCTTTCATATAACCTTTTGAGTACTTCATACATTTGCCTTGTTGTCTGTAGTTCAGATATATGAGGGATCAAGTGATCCTTTACTGAATCTGACATGATTCTCTTTGCTTTCTTTTCATTCTTCTTGTGCTTGGTCTTTTTCTCTTCTTCCTCTGGTTTTGGTACACCCACTGTAACATGTTCTAGGAGATGATTCTCGTCTAGAATCATCTGCAAGCTATGCTTCCAAGATATTAAGTTTCTAGATCCGTCCAGCATATCTTCTACCCTCATACCGATAGCCATTCTTTCTTGCAGTAGAAACTATAGCCCTCTGGGCTATAGAAATAATAGAAAAATCAATTTTATTGGATCTGAAAACTGAACTCACGAAAAGATGCGTTGGAATGAGGTGAGTATGTTGATATAGTCAGTCTCTGAAAAATCCAATTTCTAACCCTTGAAATTGGACTTGCGAAATTCTGGACTGTAGCTTCTGGTTTTTTGGTACTTTTGGTACTTCTAGTTTTCTGGCACTTCTGGTACTGGTGTGTTAGCACTCTATAAATTTTGTCTGGTTGAATAGACAAATGACAAAGGTAACTATTTCAACTAGCTTTAGAGTTGAGGCACTAGCTTTCCCAACTCAGAGAGGGCTCTCTCGTGTCACTTGATATTTCTTAGGAAATGGTGGCTAGATTTGGTTTTTTTTGGGAGTTTAATAAAGTTTTTGGAAAACAAGGGGAGGAATACAATGGGCTATGGAGTCAAAAATTCTGAAAGTGAACAAAGACAATGCCTCAACTAATAGAAATCTCTAGAGGATAAGGGTTAAATGAGGCGATGAATCTGAGTTATTCTTAAATTTAAATAGAGTGTAGGAAGATAAAGAAAACACATAACTACATCAGAGAATTACTTAAATGAATTTCGAATTAGTTAAGAGGAAACATACACAATTTAAATTTCTTAAGCCAAGAGCATCAAATGATAAATTATGGGCCTTTAACTCTCCAATTTAAATGGAAGAAAATGTAAATGAAAGACAGATCGCAGGAAACACATATTCAACCAGACACCTGGGGCACTTTATTAGTCCAAGTAAGATTTGATGAACCAGTATACCGTGAAGGGGAGTATGGTCAACAGTGAAATAAGGGACCTTTTACCTGAAGTAGAAGGGACTTTCCAGCATAAATCTCACTTACTCACTTTCTCTCAGTACTTCTAGTTTCCTGGTACTTCTAGTTTTCTAGTACTTCTGGTACTGGTGAAAACTAGGGTTTCACTTTCTAGGAGTTCTATCCACTGGAAAGGTGCACTGAAGATGTCAATGAGTTCCATAGGCTAGGGTGCACTTTTCTAGATGATCTTTGGGCTGAAATTCCTCTTCAATAAAAAGCCCCGATTTTCTTGTACGACAACAGTGACGTTTTCTTTTTCTTGTGAAATATTCTCTCTTCAGCTTAGCTCTAATACCATGTTAAGGTTTAAGCTATTATTAGGTTTATTTTCAATTTACTAGATAATCATATCATAGATAGGATCACTGAGAGAAACACAATCACAAGAGTACACAAGAATTTATCCTGTGAAATCCTCAAGGGGAAGAAAACCCAACAAAACTTCTTTAATATAGATTCAATAACCAAGTACCATAGCTAATCCAATGCCAAGACAATAAACCAAACACTAGAGAATATCTTCTCCCAAGAAATGCGCCTCTCTCTCTTCCTTCTTCTGGAAACTGGTAACTGTAGCTTCCTTCAATACTTGTGCACTAGATGAGTGATCTAAGTGAGTGAACAAATGAGTGGTTGGCTTCCTTTATTTATACAAACTGGCAAGCACTGAAAGGAGGTATCTCTTCACTGATAGGGTCGAATTGTATTTCTAGGTGGTTAGAACCACTTTAATTTTCCTAGGGGGTGACTTCTTAATTTGTATATTACAATTAGGGTTTGACCAATCCGCAAAAGGGGATTTGGTCAATTACAATGCCCGACATGATCAATACACAAAAGTGGATTGATATAATGAATAATAAATCAATAATAAATAGAATACTCTTTGTAGTTACAATATTTCAACACTTCCATGTTCTTCCTTCTCATTTCTTCTAACAGTAGAGATGAAATCATGTCTTCTAGCACTAATGTGGTTGTATTACTTCCTATAGCCACTACTAAGATATATCAGGAGTCTGGCAAAGAACATAGTAGGATAATACATTTATCCTCCTTAGTGATTTTGATATGCACAAAAGATAATTGGCTTAAAATGGTATTAGACACATTTAAATGCTTAGTAATTGAGCTTCCCTCACTCATCCTCAGAAGATATAGTTTCTTTGTGAGAAAAAACTTATTTATCAGGGATTTCGACTGGTAGAAGCTCCCCAACTTGTCCCACAATTTATTTGTTGAATCTTCACCTGAGACATTCAGTAGTACAGAATCTGCAAGATCGTACTCCTTGCTCTTCTCTCGCGTTTCTCCCATTATTCTATCGACATACCTATCACCATGGTACCTGGACAATTTTTTTTCCATTGTTCTTGATATACAAGGAGATCTTTAGTTTTAAGATTCTAAAGATCAAAATTTTGGCCATTGAATTTCTCAATCTTTATTATCGAGTTGCTCACCATTATTAAACACAATCTTTAAATATTTATGTCTCACGACTCTTACTAAACCTAGGGTTTAGCTAATATCCAAGGTTGTTAAACCAAGCTCTGATACCACATGTTATGAAATGAGGAACACTTCCACACTAAACCTAACATAATAAGGGAAGAAATATTTAATCAAGAAAGTAAATGACAAAGAAAACACACAGTACACAAAGATTTTACCCTAGAAACCCAAACCGGGAACACCAACATTCCTTGAGCATTTTTCTCTCTTGTTGTCTTATTCATTTAGAATAAAAGGTTATATGTCTAACCTTGGTACACACCTAAGTGTTACAGAATAATTCCCCTGTGGACAGGTGAATATTCCCTTGGAGTACAGACCCCTCTACTAAAACATAAAACTACCTTTGGACACTACCATTCCTATAGATTAATTATGCCCATCGAAAAATAGAGAAGGAGGTATAGTATGATGTACCTCACTTTAGAAGTTTTTCTACAGTCCTCCAATCCACAAGTTCTGAACTATACCTGAAGTCGATGACAAGAGATAAACAACTATCTCCTACTCTAACGGATTAGACAAAATTCATCTATCTATAAAAGACTAAAACAAGCATAGACAAGTACATGTAAACACATACTAGAAGGAAATAGGCCAAATATATTGATGAGAACTTTAAAGAGACACTTACAATATTCATATGATGCTGCAGCTTCTCCAAGTTCTCCTCATCCAAACCCTTTCTCGAAACATCCACGATGAGAATACAAATTCTTTGATGATTATTTTTCCTCCTTGTTCACCATGAGAATGCCTCCATTTATGGGCTTTGAGAGGCTCAAACACCTTGGTTATATTTGACATTAGTTGAGGATATGACTCCATTAGTTTTGATATCTCCCTTAGATGTAACCTGAGGGTTAGATTCGAGCCAAACCAACTCGATCCATTCATAGCTTTCCTTAAATAAAAAGAAGATTTCTCCCAATATTTTCTCAACCAATTCAACGCTCCCTTACAATGGGCAACAGAGCACTTCAATGCTCCCTAATAGATAGAAAAAGAGTGATAGCGCTCCCTGCATATGAGCAGGGGAGCGTTGATCTTCCAAAATTTTATAAGATGACCATTTCTCATAGAAAAACACTGTGTTCCTACTTTCAAATGATGGGGCTTCTTCTTCTAACATGTTTTAGGGGTTGTATCAAGTGTTTCCAAGGTGTCTTTCATGATGCGACACTTATGTGACGAGAATGTGACACTTACGACACTTACGAAAATGAGAATTTACATTATCGAAGTGAGGAATTTTGATGTGTAACAGACTGCCCCCTAAAGTGTGAAGTCAGAAAATGAAAGATAATGGCCGAAACACTCTGTATATTCTTCGAAGCAAGGGTATGGAGTTGGGGAACCTAGTAGAATATGAAGACAACCATCAAACAATGTTAATATGTGTTCCATTCCTGAGGCAAGAATACCTATGCTTGGACTATAAATGACTCAAAGTATGGCTGCTAATAAATACACTTCAGATCCATGATGATATTGACTTAGAGTATGGCCACCAGAGATACAATGTGGATCCATACTTCTATGACATGAACCGATCATAGCCACACAAAATACACAATGGAGCTATGAGATGATAAAACATATCCACAAACCAATACAACGTGGATCTATGTGACATCATAAGTATCAGCATGCTCAAATGACTTCCTTCGCATCCTGAGAAAATCAGATGTCATAATGAATTCTCAACCCAAGGTATCTGTTCCCATCCCAATGTGGTACGAATCTAGCCATGTGAATAGATCTTTTGATTTTGATCATGGTAGAAACCACTTGATTACTAGTCATTGAGTTAAACCATTAACAAGTGCAAGGAAAATTGCTAGTGATGTCAATGACTCCCAAGGTACCCTAGTACAATCCAAAAAAATTGAATAAATGAGTTGAGGTCGAACATTCATGTAATCATCCTATCAAAGGTCAATGATGTAAACCTATTGTCAAAAGAGAGGAGGCCTGCCATTGAGGCATGCAAGTCCCAAGGTACTAACTGGTTTCTAATTCTAATTCCTGGATGATGTGTTGAAGTCAACAGGAACAAACTCGTCGAAGGAGGGTCTTGATGTATCCCCCATCATCGACACAAAACTGACACAGGAAAGTGATAAGATATAGCAGATGAACACAGACTGAAATGGGTACGAAAACTGGTAATTTTTTATATGGTTGACTCTTGAGGTGGAAATTTCCCTTGAACACTAAGGCACGACATGAGACTTGGTAACATAAATGCAGAGTGGACCAAAACATAATGCAGCAAGTGCTGATGAATTCTTTGGATGGTTCAAAGGAGTGGAAAGACTCATAGGATTGGTTCAATGCAGAGGTTTAGAGGATTATTCAAGTGTTCAGTGTGAAGGTTAAAACAAGTGTCGTGTTCAAGGGAAACTATAAGAAATGTTTACAAAAGTTTTCAAGAAACTTGACCCATTTCCTTCAATTTTTCCCCCATCCAGATAGATGAGTACCTCTTTTTAATTTAACGAGCTCGAGTAGCATAACACATGCTCGATATAAATCACCTTCGATAAGTTCCTCTTCCTTTATTTAACGAACTTTAAGAAGTAAGGATTCATTCCCATATGGATCCTTCAATGTGTAATTTAGTGAGTCTAGAGAACAGAAACTCGGTGGTTTTTCATGTTTAGAGAGTCTGAAAAGAACTTAAAGGTGACTCCAGGGTTGTCCTTTTTCATAATTTTAGTCTCCAAGGTCTGAAAAAGAGATAAAATATAACTCAGAAGACACCCTTTCAAACCTTTTAACGAGTGTGAAAGGAAGCAAGATCAATCGAAAATATTTTCATGTTTAGAGAATCTGAAAACAACTTAAAGGAGACTCCAGGGTGTAGAACTACAACAAGATAGAGAGCAGCTCTTGGAAAAAACAGAATTGCATCAGGAAAGAATCAAAGAAACTTTCGACAAGAAAGTCAAATCAGATGTCTTCAAAACAGGGGATTTAGTCTTAAAGTGGGATGCAGCAAGGCAGGAGAAGGGGAAACACGGAAAATTTGAGGCTCTCTGGACAATTCCTTTTGTCATAACAGCAGTACAGCAGAACAATACCTTTGTTCTCTAAAATCTTTCAGGCGAGGCAGTAGTAGGTGGCCCTTTCAACGGGTGCTTCCTGAAGATCTATTTCTCATAAGGCTTCCTTTGAAGCCAGGTTCTACTTGTACATATTTCTTTTTCAGTTCTATTTTTCTTTATTTATTTCATTCAAATAACTCCATGCCCAATGGTACTAGCAAACTATTTTTCAAATTTTTGTTTCAAATTGTAATAAGGCTACTGAGTCTAGCTAGGTTCTTGGTCACCTCACAGGGAGATGCCTATCCCAGTTGGATCCAAATGTTATCTCCCAAAATGAACCCATCCCTTTGGTCACATTTTGTGGTGGATAGCATGTCTATTAGTAGTTTTCTCAAATTATTTTTGAGTTTTTCTAGCTGCAAAACCTAGGTTTTGGTTTTTGTTTTTGAAATAAAGATGACCCACAAAAGTCCTCTGTTCAAAAATTTCATAAATTTCTTTCAACATCTATCGTGTGTTTATAAGATGAGTGTTAGCTTCTGAAAGTGGTGACTTCCAACAGCTAAGGAGAATATGTCATAGGTCCGTGCGCTGGTGAAAGTGTTGATTTTTAAAACATCCAAAGAAGCATTGTCGTGGGTCGTGCGCTGGTGAAAGTGAAGACTTTCAACAGCTAAGGATAAATTCTCATGGGGTGGCGCGTTGGTGAAAGTGAAGACTTTCAACAGCTAAAGAGCAGTTCTTGCGGGATCGTGCGTTGGTGAAAGCGATAAGTTTCTACAGCTGAGGGGCATTTTCCACGGGCCGTTGGTTAGAGAAAGCGGGAATCACATGCGCTTATCCACGTTTCAAAATCAAATCATGATGTGATCAACTCACGCCATGCTATCAAAAGGACAGGTTGTTGAAAGTGGGTAATCATTTAAACTTGAGTTCCACATCCCAGTCAGATTACATCTCGGATCCGGCTCAGAAACTCATGCTCCACAATCATGGCATCAGGAATGGCAAGTTCAAATTTGGTGGTGCGGGTACAGAAGTTGTACTGCCGGGCTGACAACACCAAATCATATTATTGCTTCCATATCATGCATCACTCACAAAGTTTTGTTAAAGTTTTAAATGTTTCAAAACAGAGCCAACTCCCGAGTGCTTTCAACAGCGCAAAACCTCGGCTCGAATAGTAGTTGCAGGGATTGATATACAAAATTGTTGGGGTTTTCAAGATACAGAGTGGTGAGGAGACGCAGTGGTTCTCTACTCAGGAAAGAGCTGGACAGTTTATCTTTTTTACAAACACATCTAGAAGTCCAGAAACATTTCTCAGATGCAGGGTGTATTGAATTCGTTGAGAGGTTGCAAAATGGTTGCCACCAGTCGACAACAGAAGCTTTTGCCAAAAGTTTTGATGGAAATAAGGCTCGTGTTGGGTCCTTGGAAATCATAGTATATGAAACTGCCATTGCTGCAACAACCAGCCTACCAAGAACGGGCCAGAGTTGGTTCAAAACCACTGCCCCTAAAAATTTAAATTTCAGAGCTTATTTGAAAGAAGAGTTTAGGCACAACGCATGGAGAAAGGGTATGTCAGTTTCTTATCTAGAGGAGGAATGGAAGGAGTTGTTTAAGGGAATCCAACTCTACATTACCTCGAAGGGCAGGTATGACAAACTCATGATGTATCACTTCAAACTCCTGGACCATTTCACAGGCAAGACTCTCCTCAATTTACCTTTTTTCCTACATAAGAGTTTAACTAAGGTTTGCAAGAAGATCAAGGCTCAACCCTTAAGCATGAAGAATACTTTGTGCCACTTCGGCCTCATTAAATTGATCATTCTGGAGGAATTAAAACAGTAAGGAAGGAGCTGGCAACATTTTCTATTCTAGGAGGGTTTTGAAACACAGACTCAGCCAGTAAATGAATAGGGCAAAGGTTCAAAGAAACAGTTGTCTCCTCAAAGCAGTTCAAGATAAAGAAGGACCCTACCAGGACCTCCAGAAGACATAATTTCTAGAGTGAAACCCCACAGGTCGAAGAAAAGGTTAAGATTTGAGACCACTACAGAATATCCCACAGAGAAGCCAACAGAGAAGAGGACCAACATTTTAAACTTGCCCTATACAGACTCAGAATCAGAACAACAAGATCAATGCCCTGTCACCAAGAGTCCTGAGCAGTCAACTAAGTGTGCACAAAACTATGAGACCTTCACTCATACAGAAGAAGGAGAAACATAAAAAAGCTCCAAGTCAAAGAAGTCTCATAAAATCAAGCATCTGAAAGAGGTAATCACTCAGCAAGAGGTTTTGGAATGGGTAATCAAAGAAAGGTATAAAAAGTTGTCTGATAACTTCGAAAAAACCAATGCTGCGTTTGAGAGATTGGCTAGGGAAAGTGTTAAGGAGAATAAAAGAAAGCAAAAACTCACTAAAGATTACAATAGTCTGTGGTGGCTTTCCAAACGCCTTAAAAGGCAGATNCAAAAATCCCATCCAGATCTGAAGGTACTTTCTCAAGTCGCTGTTAATATGCAAGGTGAGAAATCGGAGACACACTGAGTTTCGATGGAATCAAAATTTTGAAGGTGAAAACTCGTTAGTTGGTGAAAGGCAGCACTTTCACCAGCTAACCGACGAAATATAAAACGAGTTAGTTGTTGAAAGCTAGAAAATCATTTTTGGAAGCTCGGGGCAGAATAGGTCACTTCTCACAGGTTATGGAGGAGTTCCAGAGTATCAGGGGAATGAAAATTTCTTGCAAAGGATTCGACATCAGAGATTTGAGGAATTTTGGAAACCACATGTAAAACAAACTTCCTCAAATATCGACCATGAACGTTGGAGAAATCCAACTGTCAAGACAGGTTTTTCGCCACATTGCATCACATCAAAGATTCCAGGAGTTGAAGGATGCAGGTGGCGAATTTTGGAGATTGAAGACAGTTCGAGTTCTAAGTTTAGTTGTTAAGACTTTATTTTCAATTTGTTAAGTTAGATTTGAATTTCTTTTATTAAATACAGATCCATGTTTTTAGGATCTGTAAAACCGTTTGTAAGAGGCTATAAATGCCTATTTTTGATATGAAACAAGGGTTCAAACTGGGAGATATTTTATGCCACTGTATAGACTCTTTATGCAGAAATAAAGTTCAGTTTCCTTTCGTTTGCAATATCAGAATTGTCCATCTTTCATTTTCTATACTTTGCTTTCAGTTTATTTTAGTTCATAAAGACTGTTATCTCTTTATTGGACTTATAGGATTGAAATTAAACGATTCCTTGTTGTCTTGTATTAAGCCCTACTTTCACTTGTATTGGCAAATCAAGAACAGTATTCTCCATCCTCTCCTTCAATTATTAGATCTAATTATTGTTTACTGAAAGCACTGTATCTTTAGATGTGTGAGGAGTTGTTTCTTATACAAATCATTAAAGACCCCATTGTCCCAAATACATAAAAACCATTATTTCTAAGTTACCAAGCATCCTTAGCCTAAAACCCTAAGGAGTTCCTTGGAGTGATAACAAATTGGCGTTGTTGCCGAGGAGATGGAATTCAAGATCTGCTTTCCTGGGATACAACACAGAGCTGATCTTTGATGATAGACAAAGATTAAACACTTTCAGTTGGTTGTAATCATCTATCTGGCGACTCCACAGGTTCATCCTGGCTCCTAAGAGGATCAGTACTAGGGAGAATCCTCAAGAATCACCGGTCACACCAGTGTCCAATCCAGAATCAATTCTCAGGAAGGGAAAGATGATTCAAGTTCAAACTTCAAATACAAAAGGTAATCCTCTTTTCAGTTCTGGAAAATCTACTACAAAAAAATTTGAGTTCTTTTCAGAGAACGCTGATGAAAAAATAGTTGTAAATACTGTAGAAGAACAAATTATTTTTGATCAACAGAAAGATCCTAGTGATGATAAATTGATAGACTATAAGTTGATTGAAAAAACATCTGAGACTTTAGAAAGAAGCCACAGCTCTTCTTCCCTTGAGTCTTTCCATTCTCAGCAACAAGAAGACCACTTGAACATTTATACTAGCCTCCTTGTTGTTCAACATCTCCTCCAAGAGCTATCTGCTAAGGGTGAAGAAAATTTAGCTAGGCAGCTTGAAATTTTTTACAGAGCCTCTTATTAGACCTCTTTCCCTTTAGAAGATTCATCTCTTTCGCATTCCTCCAGTGTTGAAGACTTGAAGAAGAAAATATAATTTTCCCCACCTCTGATAGTCATGGCCGCACCACCTCCTTTGACTAAGATGCAACAAATCCTAGCTGCTAGGTATGCACCACTCATATTTCCTAACCCAGTAGAAGCCATGCCAATAGGAGACTATCAGAAATATATGCCTTAATTCACAGGCGAAGGCGATGTGTCTATTGAAGAACATATTGAGGCTTTTTACAGTTATGCAGAGAACCTTAATATTGAACAAGAAGATGTGTGGACACGAGTCTTTTTCCAAAGCCTAGATGGCCATGCTAGGAAATGGTTCAAAGAACTCCCTGTTGGTTCCATTGCTGGAATCGAGTAGTTGGATGAGACATTTCTGAAACATTGGGGTGACAGAAGAGATTTTGTTTACTACATCACAGAATTCGGAAACTTGAGGAAACAGAGTAGTGAGTCAGTCTCTGACTTCACTAAGAGGTTTAACCAGATGTATGGAAAAATGCCAGCTGAGATTAAACCATCAGATGCTTCTGCCAAGATCACATATTCTGATGCTTTTGATTCAGATTTAT
>SNQJ01S0200264.1:0-16986 GCA_010110895.2 Picea sitchensis | reverse complement strand
ACATTTTCAATTTAGTTTTTGAATAAAAGAGTATTTGGCTTTGTAATCATTTGTAATCAGTGCATTATTAGAATTCCATTGAGACATTATGAAGTGAATTCATAAATCTGCAATTTAATAGAAACCTTGGTTGTGTAAATTTGAGTTTCCTTTTCAGGTAATTTTGTCTTTAAAAATAACATGTGCTTTCATTTATAGTCCGTGTGCTCTTTTGGAAGAAGATTTTTGGCTCTGGTTCTTGTTGTTTGCATAAATATCAACCTATGCTAATTCAATTTCTTGTTAGTGTAAGTTTGAAACCTGCATGTGAATTGCATGTAAATTGTAGAACAATTCCAGGTAAGGAAAGCTTGTTGAGTAGAGTGGTTGGGGGGTGAAAAATAGTTCCATCTAATAGATCTTGTTGGGTAAAATTGTCATAAAGAGAATTTCACATGAATGCATTGGTATGGCACACAGAAAGGAAGTAGGAATACCAACATGGGGAAGAGGGTAACCTAGAGGAGTTGCAAAAGATATTAACTTGATGTTGATGGCCATGTCAGCTAGAGTGGATGTGATGGAGGCAACACAAAGAAGAGGAGTTGCAATGGATATACATGATGTGAGTGACGGGTTGTGAGATGGGGAAGAGGGCAACCTAGAGGAGTTGCAAATGAGATTAACTTGATGTTGATGGCCATGTCAACTAGAATGGATGTGATGGAGGCAACACAAAGAAGAGGAGTTGCGATGGATATACATGATGTGAGTGACGGGTTGTGAGAAGTAGAGGCTCTACAAGAAAAAGTTGAGGAAGTTGAAACTCCATAGGAGAGGCCTATTAAAACATTAATAGATTGGAGAGATATACCAAATATAGAAACCCCTACATATTGAGAGAGCTTAAACCCATAGGACTAAATTAGCTAGCTCAGTTTGAGCAAATGGTAAACCCCAAGAGAGTGAAATTTGCACACACAACACTAAAAAGGCATGCATCCTTGTGGTGGGATAATGTGCAATTGCACAGGCGAGAAGAAGGAAGAATAAAATTAAGACATGGAACAAAGTGATTACCAAGCAAAAGGGTAAGTTTCTGCCATTGGATTACTATTTGAACCTATTTAAGACACTGCAAAACCTAAGACAAAAGGAGATGACCATGAAGTAATACACCAAATAATTTTATAAGTTGTTTATTAAAGCTAAACAAAGTGAAGAGGGAGATGATGCATGATTTCTCAATACATAAATGGCCTCTAATATGTTATTCAATATGAGTTAAGTATGGTTGGTCAATGGTAGAGGCATATCAATTTGCCTAGAAAGTTGAAGAAAATGTCTCAAGAAAGAGACAAAGTTATCATGATAAAGGAACATGAGGTAGTGGAAAAAGCATGTTTAGAAGAAGAAAAAGTAGTGGAAGCAAGGGAGAAGAGGATGCCAGTGTCACACTACAAAATGAGAATATAGAAGGAATTATGAAGCCCCCAGAGGTTGGAGAACTCGTAGAAGTACATGATGAAGATTTCATGGAATTCAATTCGAGTGTGGAGGATAAGAGCACACTTTTTATGAGTGTATGGAGAATTTAAATGACAACAAAAGGAAAGAAGGAAAAACTCATGTTGCTCAAGGCGTTGAAATCATAGCTAGATCAGTGCTTGGAGATATTATTGGCCAAGCGTAGTGAAAGTGTGGGGAGAGTCTTACATTCTAGGGAGCATTGTTGAACATAGAGCGCTGGCATGAAAAGAGCACCGAAACAATGAAAAATAATTTTTAAAACCAATGCAAGATTGGAGGTACTTGTTCACTAACTATGGATGGTGATAGCATTGAGAACTTGGTGTTTAAGGAAGCAATTAGGAAGTTGAATTTGAAATGCACCCCACCTCTAAATGCCTAATGAGTCTCTTAGTTGTAAAAGGTAAACCATGTAATTGTTTTGCTTCATTAATTTCGATTTTGAAAATTACATGGCCAATTAGTGATAGCATTGAGAACTTGGTGTTTAAGGAAGCAATTAGGAAGTTGAAGTTGAAATGCACCCCACCTATGAATGCCTAATGAGTCTCTTAGTTGCAAAAGGTACACCATGTAATTGTGCGTAGTGCTTCATTACATGACCAAGTATTATGTGATATAATTCCAATAGATGTTTGCCATTTGTTGTTGGAATGCCTTGGCGATTTGACTAAAAAGTTGACCATGATAGAATAAAGAACACTTTTCTACTAGATAAGGGAAAAAACAAGTTTAGATCATTGCCCATGAAGGAGGAAAAAGAAGACAACAACAACATTAATTATAACAATGATAACTGAGAGGTGCAATGCACAACGAAATAGTTATTGGAAGAGTAAAAGAGGGCAAGAGGTTGCTTTTCCATTATGCCAAAGAATTTAAGTTCAAAAGTGAAGAGAAGTGACATAACCACATAGGTTAGTAGAGTTTAAAGAGGTTATTTCTAATGAGATACCAATGGAAATGCCACTTGCGAGAGAATTTCCCACCAGATTAATTTTATTCTAGGTTCAAGTCTACCAAACAAAGCATCACATAGATTGACCCACTAAAAGTGAGGACATCGATAGGCAAGTCCATGACTTATTGGACCAAGGATTGGTAACAAAGAGCCTGATCCCATGTGCAGTTTTCATTGTACATGCACTAAAGAAAGGAGGAAAATGGCAGATGTGCACTGATTCAAGGGCCATCAATGGAATTACCATCAAGTATTGGTTTCTATTATCGAAAATGGATGATTTAATAGATTGATTGAGTGGAATAAAGTACTTCATGAAGATGGATCTAAAAAATTGATATCATCAAATTCAAATTCGTGAAGGAGATGAGTGGAAGATAACCTTTAAGACAAATGAAGTAGTGTATGGATCATTGGTCATGCCACTTGGATTGAAAAATGCACTCACTACTTGTAATTTGTGAAGCCCTCAAACCTTCCTTGGATAAGTTTGTAGTTGTTTATTTAGATGACATCTTAACTTTCAACAAGACAAAAGATGAACACTTGAGTCATTTGATGAAAGCACTCGAGCACTTGAAGCATGAGATGTTGCCAATAAATATGCAAAATTGTTCTTTAATGAAATTGGTTTACTTGGGCATTATGATATCTCAATATGGATTCAAAAAAAATGAAAGCCATTATGGAGTGGTGAATTCCAAGAAGCACACTTGAAGTAATAAGCTTTCATGGCTTTGCTAGCTTCTATGGTAAGTAAATCAGAAATTCTAGTGGCATATGTGTGCCATTATCAACATGCATGAGACAATGAGAGGGCTATTGTGGACTTGCCAATTCTAAGTACATTTGAGGTAAGAAACGTTCATGTCTTAGCTAGTTTCTATCAGAGGTTTATTAGAAATTTTAGTGACGTATGTGTACCATTAACAACATGCATGGGAAAATGCAAGTTCCAATGGAATACAACATTGCAAAAAGGCTTTGAATTGTTGAAGAAGAAAGTCACTAAGAAACTAGTGTTGGCTTCATTAAATTTTGGGAAAGTGTTCCAAATAGATCGCGATATCAACAAGACAACAATTGGAGTAGTGCTTAGCAAAGAGGGAAAGTCAATTACATTCTTTAGTGAAATGTTGAATGATGCAAAGAAAAAATACTCAGTTTATGATCATGAGTTCTATGGCATCATACGAGGCTATAGAAGTGGAGGCATTACTTGTCCAAGGAATTTGTCCTTTATACCAATCATCAAGCATTGAAATATATAAACAACTACATGAAATCACATCAATGACACACTAAATGGGTGGAATTCTTGCAAAGTTTTACATTGGTGTTGAAAATAGGTCTTGGAGATCCAATAGAGTGGTTGATCCATTACATAGAATGACCACTGTTACAATAGAAATGGTAGCACCAAAAAAAAAGAAAAAATTGTATGAAACATAAGCATATTTAGCTAAATCTTGGAAAGCCAAGAAAGAACCATGGTGTGGCAACACTCCATTCTTGGACTACTTTATTCAAGAATGGTTCTTGATTAAAAATCAAGAACTATGTAATCTAAGAGACTTAATGAGAGAACTTGCTTCGAGAGCTTTACAATGATGGCTTGGGGGAACACTTTGGCATGGATAAGACCCGTGCACTAGTAGAAGAGCATTATTATTGCTTTGGGATTGCTAAGAATGTAAAGAAGTGAATTAAGCATTGTAAAATTTGTCAACATGCTAAGAGAAGTCAGAACATTGGATTGTAAATACCATCACAATATCACAGCATTGTAAAATTTGTAACATGTTAAGAGAAGAAGTCAAAGCATTGGATTGTACATATCATCACAATATAGGAAGCGTCATGGGAAGATATCAAAGTGGACTTTGTGTTGGGACTAACAATAACTCAATAAAGTAACAAAGTAATTATTTTATCTTTGTAGGTGTCCATATATTTTTGTAGGTGTCCATATATTTTCAAAAATGACACATTTCACACCATGTAAAAAAACTAGTGATGTTACAAATATTGTTGTTCTATGTCTAAAAACATTGTTTAGTTACATTATTTCTATTTTTGTAGTTGTCCATAGATTTTGGAATTTTGGAAAATGACACATTTCATTCTATGTAAGAAAACTAATGATGCTACAAATATTGTTGTTCTATGTGTGGAGACATTGTTTAGTTACATGATTTGCCAAGAAACATAATCTTAGAAAATATTGTTGTTCTATGTGTGGAGACATTGTTTAGTTACATGATTTGCCAATAAACATAATCTTAGACACAAACAACAAGTTTATTGGTCATTTATGGGAGACCTTGTAGACCAAACTTGACACACCGTGGTAGTTAATAGAAGCCTTGGAAATCTGCAGGGATGTTTGGTTGGACAGAAACCAGGACAATATAATTTGGTGTTAGACGCACGCTGAATTTGCATATAACAATTCAGTGAACAAATCCATAGGTAAAAGTGCTTTCCATATTGTGAATGGAAGATATGAGAGACGTCACTAAATTGGCAGGGTTGCTTGAGGCAAGAGGAGTGTAGATACAAAGTCATCCGCCGAGCTTATTAAGGAAGTGCATGAGCAAGTGCAGCAACGGTTACATTGGAGCAACCAAGGTTATAAGAAATTATAAGAAATTTGAGGAAGGAGACCGAGGAAGGAATGGTTTATTAAAGGCACCTATAAACATGCTGAAAATGAAGAAAATATGTCCCTACCGAAGCTTGATTTTTTTTTTTTTTTATAATGCCTATGTAATTTAGTTGATTGAGAGATTGAATATCTCGCCAACCTTCAACGTCGCTGAGTTGTATGATTTTCATGAGGGCATGGTGGATGAGCGAGATTATATTGCCACGTAGCTGAATTGTATGATTTTCATGAGTCTTTACCTAGCTGTTTTATTAAATGGTTTTTTTTTGGAATCAGAAAACGTTGGATTTCAGTCAAATACCTTTTCAAAAAATCTTCATTTTATAGAATTTTTGTCCTATACTTTTTATTAAAACATCGTGAATGAGGAAGAGTATATTGCTCATTGGAAAGTGCAGATCGCATAGCGTGAAAGAGATGACATTACAGAAATCTTTGAAAATATGTATGCAGAAATAACAAAAGGCCAAAGAACGAAGGAATATTTGGTTTGTTGGGAAGGTAGAGGTTTGGAGGAAATCCCTTATATTTCAAAAACGAAGTTGAAATGGATCACTCAATGTTCGCGTGATCGTTCTACCAACCGATCTTGTGAACATAAACTCGCTTTTCTTTTTTTCTCGAGAGTCTTGTGAATATAAGCTCACTTTTCTTTTTATAAGTCTGATGCAAGGGCATCGAACATGCCCCCTCCGGTTGACTCTCAGTGTGCGAAGAATTGCTGCAGAAGGGAGTCTAGGCGGGAACAAAAGTCCCCAAGAATGGAGAAGTTCCGAGGAGAAGGAGAAGAAGAAGAAAAATAAAAAATAAAAAAGAAAGAAAGGAAATAGGTTATCGTGATAGTATGTTTGTTATAAGTTATAAAAGTTAAATTATTTATTTATCTTATTTTTTTTAATTTATATAAATTTGATTGAAATTTAGATTAAAAAATAGTTTAATTTGGTTTTTAGAAGGAAAAAGCAGTGAATTTTATATTTTTTTATATATATTTGATTGAAACTTAGATTAAAAAGCATTTTCAATTTAGTTTTAGAAGGAAAAACAGTGGACTTTATACTTAGTGTAGTAGTGAAAGTCTATTGAAACATTATATGTATGTGTGAATATATAAATTTACAATAAAAGTTCTACCAAATGACGATTTTTTCTGTATGGGATTTGTCTCAAAGGTTTTTCATCATGCTAAATCTATTTTTGCATTTAAAAATTAATTTTTAACAACAAAAAAAAATGATTCTTATCACAAGATTCCTACCAAAAAAGTCATTTTGTAAAACAACTAGACAATACTTTTGAAAAAGATTTACAACCATAGTTACTGCTTATGTAAATACCAACCTTGACTGCATATATTAGTATACCAACCTACCTTGACTACATATATTAGTATAGATAAGATCATAGCCATAATACTATCCCCAATTAACACATGATCCAATGACATCACCGTTTAACCTCTAAACAAATTCCACTAAAAAAAGACAATACATATGCATGTAATACTCACATTTTTATCGAACCTAATATAAACTCCCTTAACACATAATTAGATATACACTGAATCTATACAAAATATGCACATACTCAATATATATCTATCTAACCTTCCTTATGGAATAAGGCCTCTTCTTTAATCCCAACATAGGACTCCCTCTCCTCTACTTCCCTATGACCAGGTCCCCTTGCCCTTTATCACCTTTTGATCCATAGTTTCCAAAGAGCTGATTCCTTGAGAGAGATTTCATTGACTTTGTGATCTTTTCCATTAACCTTATAACCTTCTTGATTTGGTTATTTTATTAGCTATTCATTTCAATGACAACCTTATATACATGTTAATTAGTAAGCTTATGATCTCCTTAATTTGATTTTTTCACTTGACTTTATGTCCTTTTTGATTTGGTCATACCATTAGTTATCAACTTAAATAACCATCTTAATATACATATTAATTAGTAAGCTTATATTCTCCTTAATTAAATCATAGCATTTATTTACAAAGTCAATAACACCATTATATCATACATATTAATTTATCAAACTTTAATAACCACTTTGATATACATATTAATTAATAAACTTATTATCTCCATGATTTGATCATGGCATTCTCAACTCATGTTATTCAGTGACAAAGTCAATGAAAACATTGTGTCATACATGTTAATTCTTTATGACCTTTCCTTGAGTTATCATAACATTCAACCTCAATAATAACCTTGGACATTTTGATGACATTTTGACATGCATGTGAATTAGCGGTTGTCAAATTATGTTAGTTATTAGTTGCTAATTCTCTTGGATAAGGGTAACTATACTAACTACTAGTTGCTATGTAATTATTACCATGCTGATAGTTGATAATTGGGACTGTAAGTGAATTCTCTCGGATAAGGGCAACTATACTAACTACTAGTTGTTATGTAATTATTACCATGTTGATAGTTGATAATTAGGAGTGCAAGTGAATGTTTTTGTAATGTGGTTTTTTTTGGTCAATTGCTAATTCTGCTAATTCTCTGAGATAAGGGCAACTTTACTAACTACTAGTTGCTATGTAATTACTACCATGTTAGTTGGAATTATAAGTAAATGTTTTTGTAATGTGGTTTTTTGGTCAATTGAAATAGTTGATAATTACTGTAAATAAATGTTCTTGTAAAGTGTTGTAAAGTGATTGAGAAACTATGCTAACTACTAGTTGCTAACTAATTACTACCATGCTGATAGTTGATAATTGAAACTGCAAATGAATGTTTTTGTAATATGATTTTTTTTTGGCAGATTGTGGTAGTTGATAATTGCTATGTTCATCTAATATTCACTTTTGTAATATGGTTTTTTTTTGGGCGGATTGGGGAGTTGATAATTGCTGCAAATGAATGTTCATGTAATGTGGTTTCTTTTGGTCAATGGGGAGTAATTGTTTGTACAAATTTGACATTTGAAAATAAAGACTTTGAAGGCAGCCCTGCACGAATGTCCTTGTAATGTGGTAGTTTAGGTCAAATGGGTAATGTGGTTTTGGATCAATTGGGGTAGTTGATATTTGGGACTGTAAATGAATGTTGTTGTAATGTTTTTTTTTTTTTTTTCAATCGGGTAATTGTTTGTACAAATTTGACATTTCAGAATAAAAACTTTGAAGGTAGCCATGCACGGAAGAACATGTTCGTGCATAACTTCAAAAAGGTTGAAAAGATAAAAGTTTAAGTAGCGCCAGGGAAGCTAAGTCATACAGAAAGAAGGTTGTGGTATGCTTTAGTATAGGCGTTTCCATCACTGTTGGATGTGGAGAGCGCGTTAAAGATGACTATTGGATGTAGAGAGTGAGTTAAGGATGGCAGCTATAACATTTAAGAGCGCGTTAAGGATGGCAGCGATAACATTTAACAATAGACCGGTAGCTGTCATGTTAATAATTATTACTGCAAGTGTGATTGTTGGCGTAAATGACTGTATTTCGCCCCCTTGGGACTGATTCTTTCACTGTGCAATTGTCCTGTATAAATATGTGATATAGAGTCCCGGGAAACAAATTTTGGAGATTTACACTGCTGTGTTCACTCTGGTTGTTCATTCTATTTTTTTACATGATTTATAAAATTGCTATATATATGCCTCTCCCAACACCGCTGCATGGACCGTTCTAAAATATTGAAGAGCAATACGCTTAAAACGTGACAGCAAGCAAGTACATGATTTCAACGTGCAATAGAGAGGTTTGTCACTGCCACTATAAAGAGCAGAGCAGCAAGATACTTGTAAACTATATAAACTATAGGAATTGATTTAAAGGAAATGGATGGCTGTTTAGACAGAACTGGATCTCTGAAACCATATGAAAACCATCAACATCAACATTTATTGTTTCGAAATCCTCAACGAGAACATCCATATTCACCGAAATAACATTTCGAAAAGTATACTCTATTAACACCCAGAGAGATTGAAAACCTCCCCAGTGAAATATATGGATAGACACCTGTGAGTGTTTAAGAGATCTTGGATTTATATATATCCAAGTGTTTGCATTACTTTACACTTTGATTTTTAAGTATCAAATAGTTATGTTGCAGTTGTGGTTTGTGATCACTTGAACTTAAAGCAAAGTCTTACTGATATTGAAAGTTAAAATAAAATCTTAATAACAATGTACCAAACAAACTAAGCCAACTGACCAGAGTTTCCAACATTGATGAACATGTGGGACTTGAACCCTAACTCCAATACCAATATCAGACTTTCTCTAAGCTAATATAAAAAATAATAAGTTTACCTTGAAGAGTCAGAATCTTTTACACCTGGTTTCTTTTAATACCACTCTCCTGGATCATCTTCTATACTAGTTATCATCCATATCAATATGAAGTGACGATTGATAAATCCCGGTTAAGATGGACTATCGTCAAACTGAAACGACTGATAAAATTCATGTGTATACCGCTATAAAGTAAAAACAGAAAAAATCTCCACGTCCCATGTGCATACTATCCGAAAGTAAAAATCAACAATTTTTTTTTAAATCCCTGGCTGATGTAAAAATAAATAAATCTATCTGCAGTAAGAACCTTTTCCACCTGGTTTTTTTAATACCACTCCCGGATTATTTTCTATACTAGTTATCGTCAATATCAATAGCAGATGATGATTCATAAATCCCGGTTAAGAACAGCTTATGAAATTCAATGCTAAAGATACAAACACTATTCTAATACGAAGTAAGGAAAGAAAATATATGATATTTTACTGACTTATCCATCGCCCACAGTTTTAACTCTGTTTGTTCTGCACGCAGTTTGTACATCCATAGACACACCTTTGATCCCCAGAAATTTGAACAGAAATCCTGAAAAGCTGACACCCTTTTCATTCACAGCTTGTGTAGAAATTTGAACAGAAACCTTATGAAACTCTACTAGATAACTGACTTACGCGCATTATCAATTGCCACTGTGTTTCTTATGTTAGCGAGCAAGGGGAATGAGTCCGGAGAGGGGCGTGGGAAGAGGACTCGGCAATGGAGACGTTCTGCAGAGAGGGCAGGAGGCATTCAGCTTGAGCCAGGCATCGATACACGACGCATGGAAGCAGTGGCGGCAGTCGGGCATTAAACGCAAGACTTCCTTATATTTATACTCTCCCAAGCAAATAGAACACCATGTATCCTCACAAGTACGAGGCAGCTTCTGGTGTCTGGAATATAATATCTTCGGATATGAGTCTATTGTCTTCTGGTCCAGACCAGGCCCTCCTCCCGTACATGGAGAGCTCCATTCTCCACTGTAACTAATTTCACCGATATTAATGGCAGTTTCCCCATTAACAGAGGAAGAGGTGGACTGAGGAACTACAGTTGCACTGCTGGCCATCCCATTGCCATTCATGTGACCTCTTCCCTGCACTCTCACACACACATAAGATGCCAACATGATTGTAGAAACCAGTATGAGAATCCCAACTGCAATGGCTATTCCATACCCTAATCCCACTTTACTCACATTCTCTGCATCAATGAAGCTAGTGTTGCTGCTCATCTCTGCTATCTGTTTTGGAACTGCAAGCTCTCCTTTCAACTCGATGTTTTCCCTTTGAAACTCGTATTGAAATAATCAGTCTCACAACAGGCGTCCGCCATTGATGAAACCCTACAATCCAACAACCCCGAGGATGGTTTAACAATATGTGGAATCTAACGTCGGAGCAGGCTTGTCTTTTCCTGTTTCAAGCTCCTGCCGTGGATCACCTACTCCGCGAGGCAGACCTTTAAGGCTCGAAGAGACAAGTGCAAAAGCCCATGAAATTGAAAATGGCGCACCTGCAGTGGGCAGTTGGATGGGCAGATTGAATTTATGGTAGGAAGGTGGCAATGACCGCAGGCTTTAATATTTCTTAATAACATTTATGTTCGTTACACGTGGGAACGTGGAACCTGCTCTGTCCGTTCAATCCTAATCCGATTATTATTATGTCATTCAAACTACCTTCAAGTTTATACGAAATCGAAACTACCTTTAAAAAGAAGTATCAAACCGTAAGTACAATTAGCTCCAACAACAGCTTATCGTTCATGGTATAGTGATGCTCGTTTGCTTAACAACACAACCAAAGCTTGTCTTTCATCATATAGTAAATGATCGTCTGCCAAACCACATCTATATATATATATATATATATATATATAAAAAGTTAAGATAGGAGTGTTATAAAATTAATATTGAATTAAAGGGGACGAGAAAATCGATTGTACATTTAGGTGTAGTATAAGCTTGCTAGGTAGAGTCAAACGTCTTGCATTTACATGGGCTTCTTGTTTGTATATTGTAAGTACCAATAATGCTACAATCCAAACAATGGGTTGGGTTGTGGGTGAAGAGAAGATAAAGAAGATATAAGTCAAAGTTTAATGGGCTAAGAGAAGATTATTAAGAAGATACTAGTCATAATTTTCTAAAAAAAAATAGTTAGTTAAAAATGAGTTAGTTAGTAGGTGAAGAGAAGATTAAAAAGATATAAATAACTTAATTTAAAAAAAAATTGAAATTATTATTTTTTAAATTAAATTAATAAAAATAATAATAAAGTAGCATGTGAGATGGAACACTCTTTCATCTTTGTGATGTTGAGAGAGTAGAAAATCAAAATCATTTTTTCTTAAAGTATGTGTATATTCAAATTAAATCAAATTTCAAAATATCTATCACAATAAAGTTTTAAACAAATCTAATTTGTAATGTTAAGAGAGTAGAAAATCAAAATCATTTTTTCTTAAAATATGTGTATATTCAAATTAAATCAAATTTCAAAATATCTATCACAATAAAATTTTAAACAAATCTAAGTAATGTGTTCCATTTTTTAAAGTCTAATAGATCATTTTTTTTTTTGGATCTTCTTCTTCATTATTATAACATTAATGTGTTTATTTGATTAGTGAGACTATAAAATTCATTATAATTTTAAAGTGATTATTTGATTAGCGAGAATATAAAATATAATTAATCATTTAAATATATGTTTTTATACTAATTGTTTTATTGAAATGATAAAATAATAATTATATTGATAATAAAAAAATATCTATTTTTAATAGCACAATTTTAGTATATTTTTACATCATAATAATAATAATCCATTTTTAAGGTCATAGCTGAGCTAATTTGGTGTATGAGACCCCCTTGTTTGTGGGACAAGGGACTCCCTCTGCCCAACGATTTGACTGGTAAAATCTACGGAGCTATACATACCCTACCTCCCTCTCGATTTGAACTTGTGACCTATATATTGTAAAGACGAGAGAAATATGTAATAGAGTTTCCCTACTCCAAAACTTGTAGGGGTTACTACTACAATATAGAGCCAATTATCAAGTGCATTTCCTAGAGTACAATTCGATTCTCACAATGGGTCCAAGAGGATATAATACATTTGTCTTCATGTCAGAAAATGATAGATTGAGTGTTTGGCATGGGATTCTTAGTTCTCGGGATTCAACTCACCATGGATTGTTTTTAAATGTTCTCCCTCCTTTGACCTTGAAAATAAAAGACACAAAAATACTTATGTAGATTAAATTGTCTTTACTCTCCATAGAATTCTGGAACGATGAGATATTTAGGGTGATTGGAGATAAACTAGGGGTTTTCTTGAAGATAGAGATGGTGGCCATGAACTCTTCTAGTAGAGTGGTCATGAAAATTTGTGTTGAAATGGACCTTGTAGAGGGTCTTCCTGAACGCATAAGTTTAATAAGGGGGGGAATGAGACTTGGCAAATCCTAGATTACCAAAATGTCCCCTTAAAATGCTCTTATTGTAGATCCCATGAACACTTGGAAATTTCATGCCCAGAAGAATCTTGTTCTTGCCAATGGGTGTTAATATTCACGAAGTGTCCTCATACATACAATTTTATTAATCAAGAAAATAAAATTTACATAATATGTGAGAGGTTAAGGATTTATATAACCTTAGAAGCATTATTGCAAAGTGCTAACTAGGATAGTCTATCTTTTAAAATTATTATTTTGGAAAATACCTAAGTTCTAGAATTGATTTATTCTAGGAAAACAAAATTTAGGATTAGAGGATAACATTCCCCTCTTTAATCTGAAAGTTTATTTTTACAAATGCCAAGTTCATCTTTGAGCATGGTGAAATTTACTTTACCAAGTGGTTTGGTGAAAATATATGAAGTTTGATCTTCAAATGCACAATATTTTGGCTTGATAATGTTGTTTTCGATGAGTGTTTTAACAAAGTGATACTTGGTGTAAACATATTTGATCCTAGAATAAAATACTAGATTCTTGGTCATCTTTAATGTTTTTTTTCTTTTCTTTTTTTAAATATAAAAAGGGGGTAACATTTTATTATATTCACAAAAATGTACAAAAAGGAATAGGGGGGTTTGCCAAAAATGGAAACCAGACACCCTAAACACTATCTGAGCCAACAAGGAATCAAGAACAATCAACAAGATTCTAACCACTTTGGAGATATATGTTCTACTAAACTAGACATACATGTCCATATAAACTAGAGCCAAGGGCCTGTAGCCATAGTTCTTATCTATGCTAGAAAGATGAGCTTAAAATTCATGTACTAGAGTATATAGACTTAACCCTAGACTAGAAAACAAAAAGAAGCTAGAGCATGTCAACCTGGTTCCTTCTTTGCTTGGTAGTCATTTCTTAGGGTTGGGGTGCTTTCTCGTTCCCTTGCCATATCTTCATCCTAGTCTTCATCCACAACGATGGGGCAATTGAACGGGCCTGGAGGGATCTGCTTTGTTGGACTAATCTCTCGTTGATCATGGTGTTGACCTCTCTGAGTTACTCATAATTTAATCTCATACTAGGACTTGCAGTACATGCAACATGTTTGCTTGGTCTCTCTTGGTTTTATGTAAGGCTTGACCTACTAGTAAGTTTCAAGCAGTCTAAAGTATATTGTTTCCTAGTTTTGGTATGAACCGGGTCTTTCACCCAGTCACATGTCTCAACTACGATCTCTTTGTCTGGGAGGTCATTTTGTTCTAGTCACACTATTTCTTCCACCGCTTCCACCCCCTGGATCTCTTCTTTTGAGCAAAATTCCCATAATCTTGCCGTTGTTGCCATTGCATCCCTTGCAACTCGAGTGAATTAGATAGGGCCTCTCAAGGATGAGGCTTCCTTATCGTTGTGGCCCGAAAAAAACCCTCTAGCCTTTTTCTTCCAGAGTTAGGCCATCATGTTAATCTTACCAACTAAGAATCTATTCCACCCAAGACCAATTTGGAGAAGCGAAGGATTTCTTGAGAGGAAGGTCTCAACTCGACCGAGAACCAATATCCTCCCCAACCTATCTACCACAATCCCAACACTATGGGTATTTATTAAGAGTTTCTTATAGATAGACCCCTCAACCCACTTATGAGTTGAAAGTGCCATCATGAACCCACAAATCGTAACTCCTATCTTCCTTGTACCTTCACCGGCGTAACTACTCCTGACTCTGCCTCAGTCCTTTATCTGATTTTGATATGAATGCAGTGTACCTACTCCATAAGAAAACGTCAGCTTCCCATGATTTTCCATTATATGCATATCACTGCACTAAATCCTATGCATCCCATCCATCATACTATGCGCATGTCATAAGGCAGGCGACATGCCCGTCCACCTCTTATGCATGAGATCGTAATGTCAATTGTCCTCTTTGCATGCCTCAAGCTTCAATCTATGCATGTGTGATGCCTCCCTCGCATCATGTGTCTGCACCTTTGTTACAAATATATCCAACTAGTCTTGTAGCCCACTTGGCAGTGGGTCCCTCTCCTACCAAATATTGTGTTAACTGGGCATTGAAACCCCCACATTGGCCATACAATATCCTTACGATGAACCAACTCGGGAATAATGACGGGGATGGACCTAGCTATTTGAGCTATTTCTAAGAGACCACGTGGAAAACGACAGTGTCTTGATATCTTGTCTAGGGGAGCATCACTCAATATTTTTCTCAGAGCCGAGATTATCAGTCGTGAGTGACCTTCCACCATGAGGGCTCTATATCCTTGCTCTTGAGCTATCGAAAGCCCATGGAGGAGACTAACCAATTCCTCCATGTTATTCGACGAGGTGCTTAGGTTTGAGGCATATACGAGCTTCACTTCACCCTGATGATTCCTGAACACTCCCCCCCCCCCCCCCCATTGATGGCCCCAGATTCCCTTTGGAGGTGCCATCAAAATTCATTTTGAGGAATCCATCCCGGGGTGGTATTCAATGCTCTTTGAATTTTGTGCGCATAGGCTTCATCGTTGACGGTCTTCTTCTTTAAACAAGACCCAAAATTACAGTTTTTGAAAATGTGGGCTTCATGCTTCTCCAATTCAACATCCTGCAACGACCAAGCAACTGCAGCACTGGATTCTTGCACATTGGTCTGGATAATTTCCCAAAATTTGATCGTGGTAAGGGATTCATCCTTACAAGTTCGTATGTTTCTTTCTTTCCACACATTCCATAGTAGGAAGCTTGGGAATGTGTTCCAGGTTCTATTTAGAGTTGTGTTCACAAATATGTTATTTTTCCATTCTGCTAAAGTTTTCAGGATGTCATGGTGTATATAGTTAGTCATTCTAAATAATTTCAGTCCTTTGTCTCATAAATAACTAGAAAACATGCATGATCCTAACAGGTGGTCCATGAAATCCCCCGCTTCTGAGCATAGGATACACATGGAGGGCCCAATGAAACCTCTGCGAAGAAGACGATCCTAGTTTAGGATTTTCCTGCCAGCCACCAGCCATAGGAAAGTTGAAATTTTAGGCTAGATATTCGGATGCCAAATATTCCCCCAAACTGGACTTTGTGGCTCCTCGCTTTGGCCCAGCACTGATAAGTAGGCGTCTTTCACCCAGGAAATTCCCATCCCCCTTTTTACCCCTTCTGATGATGTCAATCCCTTCTCATGTTTCTATTTGTGTTTCCTCCAGAACCTTCTGCATTAGCCTTTTCATGTCTTCCTCCCACCTTACGGGCCATTCCTCTAGTGGTTTTCATGTTCTCACATGGGGGTTTGATCTGCCTTGCATATTTTTCCAATACTTGTGCACCTTTGTCCAACCAACATATTCCATGGTTTGCCTCAAATCTTGGAGCTTCTTAGAGTGCCACATGATGGGGAGTTGATCCCATCCATCTTCCCAGAAAAGGGAAGAGTGCCCATTATGGACCTCCCAATAACATTGGTTTGGTAGCGGGATTCATTTTTTCCAAGCATTGTTCCAAATTAGGGAACCTACATTGCAACCATCGACTCTTATCAGTTCCTCCTGGGGGATTCAGGGGGCATTGGCTGCCAAACTATTGGGTGGTGGGATTTTTCATCCATCTCCACCATAGTTTGGCAGCCAATGCTGGTCTAATGCTTGAGGCTCCCTGATTATGGGACCTCCCCTATCCTTTGGCTTGCATAGGTTTTCCCAGGCCACTAGAGCCCATTTTTTTTCTTTGTTGCTCCCCCCCCCAAAAAAAACATCATTCCAGGTTCCTAATTATCTTCATAATTTTTTTAGGAGCTGCTAAGATTGAGAATATATATATATATATATATATGCATGGTTATGAGGACTAATTTTATTAGCAACACTAACGGGCTTCAGAAATGGCATCTTGTTATACCATTTTCCCCTTACTTTTAACCCCTTTCCGCTTACCTAGACCTTGTATCAATCCATTATTGTGCAAGATTTAGACTTAATGTGTTTCCATTACATTTCTTTAGTAATTTACATGAATTTATGGTTAAACATTAGAAAAATCTCATATTTGCATTTATCTTTGAGTTAATTTGCA
>SNQJ01S0200263.1:4761-16987 GCA_010110895.2 Picea sitchensis | reverse complement strand
CTTTTGTTGAGTTAATAAAAGAGCCTACCCATTTGAGAGAAAGACCCGGAGACATAGTCCACCAGGAACGAACTCCATTATCAAGTTTTGTGTTCATATCTAATGCTTATTTATCTTCATTTCTAAGTTTTCCCTTCTTTAATGGTGCACTTTAATTTATGCTCATTTAATACAATTCTTTATAAGTCATGATTAAAAGATCCTGGATCATGTTGGTATCAGATCAGTCATCTTTGACTTGAATTGTTGAGTGTGAATGCTTACTAAGGCCAAGCATAAGCAAGGTGAAGGAAATCTAAAGAATTTCAATCCTGAAGTTGGTCATGTATCCAAAAGGAAGAAAATGGAAAAAGAGGACAAGCATGATGAACAGAAGAAAAACTTTCAGATGGTCTTTTATCGCATGTCAAAAATGGTTGAGAGAATGTATGGAGATTACGAGAAGAGGATGAAAAAGAAAGGGAAGAAAAAGGAAGCACATGCAGATGATGATGCTTCGGTAAACCAAGGGGCTGGAGGAAATCCTCCTGAGCCTCCATCTTCACCTTCGAGTTCTAGTTCTTCTTCCTCTGAGCATTCTCATCATTCTCATCATTCTAGCCATAAAGCCTCTTTTAAGAAACCATTATTAAAGATTGATGTAAAATTTTCTTTACCTATGCTTAATGGAGATGCTAATCCTGAAAAAGCTAGATAATTGGATCCGACAGGTTGAAGTGTATTGTCGTGTCCAACATATTGATGAAGAGGAAGTTAAAGTGCAACTAGATTCTCTTCGGTTAAAAGGCACCGCTCTAGTATGGTGGGAGAGCAAGCTTTGGGACAGAAGTAAGTGTGGTAAGGTTATTTCCTCATGGTCAGAGTTTAAATCAATGATCATGAAGCGATTTTATCCATTAGGGTATTTACATAAAGCAATGATGGAATGGAAAAGCTTAAGGCAAAGTAAAGGACAAACTATACAAAGTTTCACATAATAATTTAGGAAGAAATCTCTTGCATTGAACATTCCTTTAGATTCTTATGAGACTTTAATGAAGTATATTGGTGCACTTCAAAGTTATATTCGACATACTTTGCTCTTGTTTAACCTCACTAGTCTTGACGAAGTTTGTGTGCAAGCCACTCACCTAGAGAATAGGGGGAAACATGTTCAAGAGGATCCTACAAAGAAACCTTCCAATTTCCCACAAAAGACTTTTAAGAAGTTTAAAAGGAAGGACAAGAAGACTGTTACAGTGACAAGAGAAGGAGGAAAACCATCTTGCACGCATTGCAAGAAGAGCGGTCACGATGAAGAACATTGTTGAAATTGCATTTGGAAAAGAAACCGAAACAGTTTGGTTGAAAGGGGAAGACAAATATCGTTGCTATGGTACAACAAGATCTTGGTTTCGATTAAGGACATGAAGGAAAGATCATAGCGGTTGGAGTATAAGGTAAAGATTCTCTTCATGCTAGTTCTAGTTCCAATGATGAATTTCATGTTAATGAACGAAAGAGGAATGAGTTATTTCACATAAGAGTTGTATTTAAACATACTAAGATAGATACATTATTTGATCTGGGTTCCCAAGTAAACTTAATATCTGAAGCACCTGTCAAGAAAATGGGTCTTGAAACGAAACCACATCCGAAACCTTATCCTCTTGGTTGGGTATGTGACAAAGAAAAACTTAATATCACCAAACAATGTAGGGTAAGATTTGTTATTGCTTCAAAATTGATTGATGAAGTTGATTTGGATGTTGTACCACTTGATATATGTGGCATAGTTTTGGGAAGTCCTTATATTTATGATAGAAAAGCAGTCTTCTTTTGACATGAGAACAAATACCACCTTACTAAGGGAGGAGTGGAATATATTGTTAGAGATCACATCACGAGGGTGAATACAACACTTGTTAGTGCAGGACAAATGAAAAGACTCATAAACACTAATAAGAGATATGTACTCATGGTCGTCAGAGAGAAAGATGTTGGGATATCCGATGCTTTCCAAGGGTGTGATCCATCTCATAAAAAAAAATTGATTGATATTATTTCTAAGTATGATGATATTTTTCAGGAACAGGATGGATTACCTCCTAAGAGGGAAATCCAACTTGAGATACATCTTCAACATGATTCTCCTTTTCCTAATGTGGGCATGTACAGGATGTCAGTTGTGGAGATGACATAGATCAAGAAGCAGGTATATGGATTATTGAATCAAGGGGTCATCCGACCCAATTCATCTCCTTGTGGTTCTCCGATCGTGATGGTGCCAAATAAACATGGCACATGGCGAATGTTTGTTGATTATTGGGCCTTAAATAAAATCACGGTGAAAAATCGACACCCTCTTCCTTGCATATATGATTTACTTGATCAATTGAAGAATGTTGTCTATTTCACTAAGTTGGATTTGCGCAATGTATATCATCAAATCAGAGTTGCAGAACATGATGCATGGAAAACTGCCTTTAAAACCAAACAAGGATTGTTTGAGTGGTTGGTTATGCCATTTGGGCTTTGTAATGCTCCGACAAATTTCATGCGTGTGATGAATGATGTATTCTGGCCTTTCATAGATGACTTTGTGATTGTATATTTAGATGGCATTCTTGTTTTTAGTGGGGAATGGGATGAGCATGTGAGACATGTAAAGAAAGATAATTGGATCCGACAGGTTGAAGTGTATTGTCGTGTCCAACATATTGATGAAGAGGAAGTTAAATTGCAACTAGCTTCTCTTCAGTTGGAATGCACCGCTCTCGTATGGTGGGAGAGAAAGATTCAGTATAGAAGTAAGTGTGGCAAGCTTCTTTCCTCATGGTCACAGTTTAAATTAGGGATCAGGAAGAAATTTTATCCATTAGGGTATTTACATAAAGCAATGATGGAATGGCAAAGCTTAAGGCAAAGTAAAGGACAAACTGTATAAAGTTTCATAGAAGAATTTAGGAAGAAATCTCTTTCATTGAACATTCCTTTAGATTCTTATGAGACTTTAATGAAGTATATTGGCGCACTTCAAAGTTATATTCGACATACTTTGTTCTTGTTTAACCCCACTCTTCTTGACGAAGTTTGTGTGCAAGCCACTCATCTAGAGAACAGGGAGAAACACGTTCAAGAAGATCCCACAAAGAAACATTCCAATTTCCCACAGAAGACTTTTAAGAATTTTAAAAGGAAGGACAAGAAGACCGCTATAGTGACGAGAGAAGGAGGAAAACCATCTTGCACGCATTGCAAGAAGAGAGGTCATGATGAAGAACACTGTTGGAAACTGCATCCGAAAAAGAAGCCGAAACAGTTCGGTGGAAAGGGGAATACAAAGATCGTTGCTATGGTACAACGAGATCTTGGTTCTGATTTAGGATATGAAGGAAAGATCACAGCGGTTGGAGTATAAGGTAAAGATTCTCTTCATGCTAGTTCTAGTTCCAATGATGAATCTCATGCTAGTGAATGGAAGAGGAATGAGTTATTTGACATAAGAATTGTATCTAAACATACTAAGATAGATACATTATTTGATCTGGGTTCCCAAGTAAACTTAATATCTGAAGCACTTGTCAAGAAAATGGGTCTTGAAACAAAACCACATCTGAAACCTTATTCTCTTGGTTGGGTATGTGACAAAGAAAAACTTAATGTCACCAAAAAATGTAGGGTAAGATTTGTTATTGCTTCAAAATTGATTGATGAAATTGATTTGGATGTTGTACCACTTGATATATGTGGCATAGTGTTGGGAAGTCCTTATCATTATGATAGAAAAAAAGTCTTCTTTCGACATGAGAACAAATACCACATTACTAAGGGAGGAGTGGAATATATTGTTAGAGCTCACAACATGAGGGTGAACACAACACTTGTTAGTGCAGGACAAATGAAAAGACTCATAAACACTAATAAGAGATATGTACTCATGGTCGTGAGAGAGAAAAATGTTGGGACATCCGACTCTTTCCAAGGGTGTGATCCATCTCATAAAAAATAATTAATTGATATTATTTCTAAGTATGATGATATTTTTTAGGAACCAGATGGATTACCTCCTAAGAGAGAAATCCAACATGAGATACATCTTCAATAATATTCTACTTTTCCTAATGTGGGCATGTACAGGATGTCAGTTGTGGAGATGACAAAGATCAAGAAGCAGGTGCAGGGCTTATTGGATCAAGGGGTCATCAGGCCCAGTTCATCTCCTTGTGGTTCTCTGATCGTGATGGTGCCAAATAAAGATGGCACATGGCGAATGCATGTCAATTACTGGGCCTTAAATAAAATCACGGTGAAAATTCAATACCCTCTTCCTCGCATAGATGATTTACTTGATCAATTGAAGAATTTTGTCTATTTCACTAAGTTGGATTTGCATAGTGGATATCATCAAATCAGAGTCCCAGAACAGGATGCATGGAAAATTTCTTTTAAAACCAAACATGGATTGTTTGAGTGGTTGGTTATGCCGTTTTGGCTTTGTAATGCTCTGACAAATTTCATGCGTGTGATGAATGATGTATTCCGGCCTTTCATAGATGATTTTGTGATTGTATATTTAGATGACATTCTTGTTTTTAGCGAGACATAGGATGAGCATGTGAGGCATGTAAAGCAAGTATTGGATACTTTGCAAAGGGAGAAGTTGTATGTAAAATTTTCTAAATGTGAATTTGGCAAGATTGCACTTGTATACTTAGGTCATATTGTAGGAGGAGGACAATTGAAAATTGACCCTTCCAAATTTGATGTAATTGTAAATTGGCATGAGCCAAAAAGTGTAACTGAAGTTCCAAGCTTCTTAGGTGCAGTCCAATCTTAGAGGAGATTCATTCCCAACTTCTCCTTCATAGAAAATCCTCTCCATGCCTTAACCAGTGTGAAGAACACTTTTCAGTGGGAAGGAAAGCAACACAAATATTTCGACACTTTGAAAGGGAAGATCAATACCACGCCAGTATTAGCACTGTCGAATCTTCAACAACCTTTTGAGATCGAGACATATTCCAACAGATACACCATGGGTGCAGTACTAATGCAATATTGTAAGCCTATCTGTTACCACTCAGAAACTTTTAACCAAGATGTTGTTAACTATCCTACATATGATAAAGTGTTGTATGCATTAGTCCAGAGTGTAAATAAATGGAAGCACTACTTGTTAGGGAAGGAAACCATTATACATACAAATCACCAACCCTTAAAGTATCTTCAAGCACAAACCAAATTGCAAAAATCTCGGCACTACTGGTGGATGGGTTTTCTACAACAGTTTCACTTGGTAATCAAGTATAAGAAGGGTACAAGTAACAAGGTAGCTGATATGCTTTCTAGACCTCCTATTGTTGCTTCTATTATTTTGAAGAATGCTTCTTTATCTCATGATAACTATATAGAACAATATGCCATCGATGAAGATTTTAAAGAAGTATATACAAAGCTAACCCTTGCTGCACAGGTAGAGAATTATTTTTTGTAGGGAAAGTTACTTTACCATCTTGGAAAGCTATGTATTCCTACAAGTGAATGAGTCCATGTAATACGAGAAGTTCATACTTCTCTTGTGTCTAGGAATTTTGGGGTAGGAAAAACCATGGCTCATTTACAAAGGTTTTTTTACTGGCCTCAAATGAAATCAATTGTAACTAAATATGTAAAGGGGTGTGTGATGCGTTCTACTTGTAAGCCCACTAATAGAAAAGTGGGGATATACTCACCACTTTCTGTTCCATCCCATCCATGGGAAAGTATATCCATATATTTTGTAGGGTGTTTACCCATGACCAAAGGGGGTCATGATTATTTGTATGTTGTAGTGGATAGGTTCAACAAGATGTGTATCTTGATGCCTTGTAAAAAGAAGATCACTGCTGAGCAGACTTCTTATCTCTTCTTTCAACATGTTTGGGTTCACTTTGGATTACCCACATCTATTGTCTCAGATCGAGATACTCGATTCCTTGGGGACTTTTGGACTATCTTATGGATAATGATGGACACCAAATTGAAGAGGAGTATTGTTTTCCATCCACATACCGACAGACAAATAGAGGTGGTAAACCGAACAGTGGTACTTTTTCTTCGAGGCTACTGCAGAAAGCATCCCAAGGTATGGGATGAACAGATACCCTATGTACAACATGAGTACAACCGAGCTTTACATTCATCCACTCAGAGTTCACATTTTGAGACATGTTTTGGATACCTACCAAAGGTTCCATTGGACTTGATGTACATGAGAGATGCCGATTTAGATGAAGATCGAACAGAGGAAAGAGCCCACAAGTTCATCCATAGGATTCAGTAGATACACGAGGAAGTCATGGAATAGTTGGAAAAAAGTCAAGCATAGTATAAAGCTTGGTACAACAAGAACAGGTTTGATCATCAGTTCCAAGTTGGAGACTGGGTATGGCTTCACATCAACAAGGAGAGGTTAAAGGGTGAATAAAATAAATTCAAGCCCATTTGATATGGACCCTTCACTATCTTAGAGAAAATCGGTACCAATGATTTTCATATGGATCTTCTGCCTTATATGCAAATTTACTTAGTTATGAATGTTGAGAACTTGAATCTTTTTTAGCCTCCCATGATCATCGATCAAGATGAGGAAGTTTCAATTCCATCAGTTGATGAGTTTGCACCTGAGTACTTGGATGAGCTACAGGAGGATATCATCCTGGACAGGAGGATGAGGACTTCACGTAGGGGTGATGTTGATTATTTTTGAGTAGTCTTAAAGGGCACCCATCCAAGCAAAGCAAAGTGGATCGAGAAGGACAAAGTGAGGGAACTCTTCTCTCACTTACCAGTTGATTGATGAAATATTTTGGTGGTCCAAAAATCTCTTAGTGGGAAGGCGTGATCCAAAAAGGATCCATAGAAGGCTAAGAATAAGTCAAAACCCACAGAGGTAGCTCAGAATGCTCAGAATGGATCCAACAGATAGAGAAAGGGCAAAAATTCAAAGTTCCCAAAACTTAGTGAAAATGGCATGATTGCGAAGAGCACGCCACAAGATTTCTAACGACACAAACGACTCATCAAATGGAGTTACGGTTTGAAATATATTCATGGTCAAAGTTACGGTCAACTAGGACCAGTCAGCAGGGGGCACATCATCATCCGTACTGCTAATGTCAGCAACCGATGTGGAAGGGTGACATCATCATATGGGATGTTGATGTCATCATGCCATGTGGCAACACCATAGGTTTCCACGTTTCACCAACTAGTGGACTTTTCAGGGGTCCATATGGACCAATAGAAAAGTGCCACGTGGCACCCCAGGAGACACCACGTGGCACCACCCAGGGAGTGCCATGTGTTAGTACGACAGTGATAAGGAAAGCCACATCAGAATATGAGTAGGCATATCAACATGTATCACGTGTCCCAATCATGGGGCGACACGTGGCATCCCGAGAATGCCCAATCTTGGCCCGTAAACGATTTTTGTTTTAAAAAAGAAATGGCGGGTCCGCCAAATATGGTGGACCACACCAATTCTGTATAGTCATTAGCGGAGTTTCTAGTAGGCCGCTAAATGCAGCGGAAGTTAAAACAATGTATATATATATATAGATATATAGATATATTAAACACTACCAAAATCGGAGTCCGGCGGGTTCGACCCCGGAACCTTCGGCTAGTACAACGCCTTTAAAACTATGCCCTAAACAATGCACTAAGGGATGTGGCTTGGTACATCCACCACCTCCATTATCTAAAAATTATTATTCACCCAAAGCTGAGGGGGAAGGCGCGCACGACCATACTGTGTAATCCAACATGGATTTTGAGACAAATGCTTTCATAATTGCACGTACAGAGGGCACGCAAACTGAGACATAATTTCTCTTGGGCCTGTGTTATAACCCTAAATTGCACCACACATGCTTACCTGGAATCAAGCCAACTCATATCCCTTCCTTGCCAAAGCCATGTTGAATAAACTCTTGAAAATCCTCTTAAATCAAGTAAAACGCGCCCTAAACTACTACTGCACGCGTTGGAACACTGGTAGGCCTACTATTGCACGCGTTGGAACGCTGGCTGGCCTACTACAGCCCGTGTTTACCTAACAAAGCACAAAAACAGGAAAGTTTTCGACGGGACAAAAAGATATGGGTTAGTTAACTGAAACTCTCGGCCATACATGGCCGAGAGTTCGTCCAAAACCCTAGCTCCTTCTAGCCTATAAAAGAAGGGGTAGGGGTACTATTTGGAGGAGAGGAAAATCATAGCAAAGAAACTCTGCCCAATTGCCGAATCAATTTGTTCCAACCCTTTAGCCTTTCCTCAAGCTTAAGGATAATTCAAGCAAAGCAGTTGGAGGACAAAGAAGAGGAGGATCCCAGGATCAGGATCAAGGAACGATGGTCGGTCTCAACACAGATTGTAAGTTGATTCATCTTGAAAATAATAAAGAATACTTTTCCTGTCCCAATGCATGAGTTTTATATGTTTTATTCAATTTATGATTAATCTCTAACCCCCTAGTAGAAAAATAGCATGCATGCGTAGTGTTTTGTCTTGATTGCAGGATTGTCTTTGGAAGGAGAAGCTCAAGCAAGCAGACAAAGCGCAATAGGGAATCTACACCAAACATCAGTAAAAAGGTTAGTGGGTCTTTCCCATGCTTGTGTGTGAAAAAGGGGTTTGAGTTTTGTGATGATAGGTTAAAAGTGATTTCTTTAAGTTCATGATCTGCATGCAAGTCTAACCCTAGCTTGCTAGTCCGTAGGGTATTATTTCCCAACAACAGAATTGGCGACTCCACTGGGGATTTACTCTTTCGGGTGTTCCGGATTTAGTTGAGGTTTTTTGGGTAGTTTAAAGGATTGGATTTCCTGTTTCTTTGTTTGTCTATTTTCTGTTAGGTCAGAGCTAGCAGGGAACCTAGTTCTTTATACCAGTTTTTCCTTGACTGTTGCTTGACGATAATTATCGGGACACACAGAGGTACACGCGGCATGCAGAAGGCCTGCGCGCGTGTAACCCGCGCCCTAACCTTATACAACCCGCGTTTGAATGCTAGTTGTAGAGGTTTCAGTAGCATGTAGGAGTCAGAGAGCCTAAGAGGAAATCCCCTCTTCCCTGTCAGAATTATACATTCTCAGGGGGCTTTCAGGATCCTGTCTGAGTCTTGCTGGTTCATAGTCTGGTCTCATTTTTCTTTATTGCGTTTTGTTATTCTTTGCAATTATTTTTCTTTTCTGTAAGAGGAAGCATTAAAGCCTTCAAGAGACCCTGGTTTTCAATACCAGAGGCCTCTTCCAGGTCTAGGCTGCCTGTGTTTTGTTTTTTCTTAGAGTTTTTACATACACACGGCCTATGAAAGTGCAGCCCGCGGGTACCCGCGCGCTGTTTTAGGTCAGCACGCGTTTGAACGCGTGTTGTTTCAGTTACAGTATCGGTCTTGACATGTTGCTTTTCAATCAGGGTGGGGCATTCATCCCTTCCTGTGGTGAGAAGTATTCCTCTCAGGGGTTTGAGTCTAGGGTTGCACAGTTAGTAGGTTAGGGTTTCTTACCCTTAGCCTGTTTTTTCTTAGTTGATGTTTGATAGAAAAGATAAAAAAAGAAAAAATGTGTTTTATGGTTTTTAGACAAGCGTAAGAGTCGGTGCTTTATTGATCGCCATTGTGCGTCTTTGCTCTGGTTCTTTGCGATCTTCACTTTAAGCCATAATTTTATTTTATTTTCTTGGTTTTGTGCTTGTCGACATTTTCCCTTTGTTGCTTCATTTAGCACTTAAATAAAAAAAAATATCTCTGTTTCATTTGCTTCTTTGTTTGAAGAATTGTGTTGCTGCATCAATAGCTAGGAAGAAGTCTTTTTGTTCATAAGTTTTTGCAGTACATTTAGAGAATAAGTAGCTCGCAGATTGAGCGAAATTCCTTTATGTTTGCTGCATGAAATCTTAGAAAATTCGAAAAGAAAAATAAATCTTTCTTGGTGAAAAGTTGTTGGTTTTTGCATTTTTGTAAAAGTTTTTGTTTCCAAGCATTTCTTATTCATTTTGCTTTGAGTCTTTACACACCATCAGTTTCACCTTCATACCTTGTGACGTAAAAAATCCCATAAAAGCAACGCTAATTAAAATCTATTAGACTTTTTGTTTGTAGGGTTCATACACTAGCTCAGGACTAGGGCCTTGGAATAGGTTGGAGAGTAAATTCTCCAAGGCCACTCAAACCAAACATTGGAGTTTGTGATAGGGAGTGTAGAAGTCCAGTTACGTGGAAGTTATCCGAGACCCCCCTCTAACATAGGGGATAAACATGAGGTCGCGTAAGGAAAGGTAGCGGAGATAACCCCTCCAAAGCCGGATCAAACGTAGTGGAGAACACATATCAAAAATTTGTTGAGGGATTCCGTCGTTTTCATTTGCCACGGGGCTTCGTGGGTCTCGAATCCGTTCGAGGTCCTTAGTTGTCTTCCTGACCATTTGCTCTCGATACCCTTGATAGGTTTTAGGTTTGATACCCTGCTCATTGTGGTCTACCTGACTATCGACTGTACCCGCCTGGTGACTGTTCGCGTGCTGGAAAACTAGTTGCCAATTTTTCATAGGGACATACACAGGTGATTGCGGGGGTATACCGCGGTAACTAGGACAAATATAGGGCCACGCTTTACAGAGTATACCTGGAGGGTTCTTCCGTTTTCGAGTTGCACTTGCACCAGTAAGTTTCTCTAGTGTTGGTTGTTGTAACTGTTCTTCAAAATAGTTAGTGATTTCTTGTCTTATCTCATAGGGGCTTTTTTTAGTGGGTGTTACTGTTTGAACGTGTATAATACCTTAGCGTGTCGTGGATCTTCTCACACAGTGGAGGATTCAGAGCTCCTCTGGTCACGAAGGCTCCTGGGCCTGCCGCCGGTTATACTGGAGCCACCCCCACCACCATTGAGGCGGAAGCTAGACCAACAAGGGTCTTTTGAAGCAACCGGGTTACAAACCATTGAGCCCGAACAACTCCCGGAGGAAGCAACCGCCAATATTGGTTTGGTTGAAACCCCAACCATTGATACTTGGCCGCAAGTTATTGTGCCAATTCAATTTTACGAACGCCTATCAGTGCCTCACACAGTTATGGAACCAAATTCTGTTACTTCTTCTGGGATTTCTTCCATTCCCACCACCATTGCTACCACAGGAGAATAATTTCCTAACTTGCCGTCATCGACCCGAGCCATTACGGTCTCGGCTGCAACTACGTCGCACAGTGGATCGACCCCATCTATCACGACGACCACAAATCTCTTCACACCTAGTGCGACAGGCTCTCCATTTTCATACGGTATGCCTAGTTCAGGTACAAGTCCTCCACTCACTCACTCCACTTTACAGACTTTGGGTCTGGGGGCAGGGAACTCTAACGCTCCTCTACAAGGTCAACTTGGGGGAATTCCTGTCCCTTTTAATGTGTTTTCTTACGCTGGAGGCCATATCTCTCCTTCGTCCCCTTCACTCAGTGGTCTGCATCAGCAGTCCGTCGGGCAACCTGCACACACAAGTTTTTTTGGAGCTGGGAGTCAAGGAACACCTGCGCAAACACTGTCGGTAGGTTCGTCACCGTTTGTTTGGAATGGGACGTTTGGTAACAATACTTTCGCATCCACTGCTTTCCCATCTGGGGGCACTCCCATATTTGGACAGTCTACTCCGGCGCAGGGTACTACTCCTGCGCCGGGGGCACATATACCAGGACCTTGGAACTCAGGACAAGGATCCGTTCCCTCATTTGGAATGTCGTTCTAGGGTAATTCTTTCCACAGTCAATGGAACCCCAGACAAACTTCTATGCCTATCCCAACAGGACCGAAATGGAGTAATCCTTCCCAAAGTCCGTCAAACACAATGAATGCCCAACATCCTATGTCCTTCATGGGGAATCAACCAATGATGTCTCCCCAGATGCAAAATACTTACGCTGGTCAAGGCCATGGTTTTTACCAGAATCTAGGATAGCAGCCAAACATTTCCTGATAACCTGGTGCCAGTCAAACTCCAGGACCCTTTTTTCCAGGCTATCAGCAGCAACCCAAACTACCATTCCTGGCGACGTTACACTTGCCAGATTTGACACGGTTGTTAAATGACCCTATTTTTCACGATACACGTTGGCCTCCTATGCCAACGAAGTTTCCTTCGGACATTCCAAAGTTCGAGGCCAAGCCTAACGAAGATCCAGGTGATCACGTGACTACTTTTCATCTTT